>MU673277.1:79494-132165 GCA_026770625.1 Nicotiana glauca
AGAGATAGCAACGGGAAATGGATACTAGGTTTTAGTAAGGGATTTGCCAATGCAACAAATATCCAAATGGAAGCCATGTCCCTATTACAGGGCGTACAACTAGTCATCCAAAAAAGACTAACCCCTCTAGTCATTGAAACAGACTGCCAGGATCTTATTAACCTAATTAACAATGAAAATTTGCTTTATCGAAATATTATTGATGATTGCAGGTTTCTATTATCTGAGGTGGGATCGCCACCATTGAAACATGCATTCAGAGAAGCTAATGGGGTAGCGGACGCCTTAGCCAAGAATGGATGTAGTTTGGACTCTTTTGCTAATTTAAACTTGTACTATTATCCGCCTGTATTTGCTATTTCAGCTTTTGATAGAGATGGGATAGGCACTGCGTGGCCTAGACAAATCTCATGTTGTAATGACTACTAAGTTTTTATGTTATAAATAAATGTCTTTAATTACCAAAAAAAAAAAAAAACTAGTGAAAATATGCATATCTTTTGAACTTTTAAGTTTGAATAACTTTCTTATCTTTTATATGTAACATTAAAAAAGAAAAAATAACTAACTTTTGGATAATTTTTATCTATAATAATCAAAAAATATTTAAATAGTAAAATATTGTCAGGGGTATAAACGCCTTCACAATAGAAGCTAAGAAAACTTTGGAATAAAACTATTACTACTTCCGTTTCCTTTTTAGTCCGCGCAAAAAGGAATAAATCCTTTCTTTGTTAAAAGAATCGTTTATAGTGACGCAAAATAAATCAAAAGTATTCTTTTTTCTCTTTAAGTGCCTCGTCAATTCACATAATTGAAACTCGGGCAGTAGCTCAATTCTTCTTCTCAACTGTTCTTCAGCTGCTTTTTCCCGTCTAAGCTATGTCACACTTCCGGCGTTAGATTCAAAAAATTTAAGCCTCAAATGGAGAAGAGCGGTGGTTCACTACGGACGCGTTCACAGGTGGCGCCTGACTGGACGCTACACGAGTCACTGACCCTAGTGAACGAAATGAAATCAACCCAAATTGAATGCGGCAATACGCTAGCGTCTTTCCAGAAATGGCAATCAACGGTGCATAATTGCAACTCGTTAGGCGTGAATCGGAGCCTGAATCAGTGTAAAAAGCGGTGGGAATTTATGCTGGAAAATTACAATAAAGTGAAGCCCTGGGAAACGGCGTATTGGACGACATCGTTCGATGGGGATAGGAAGAGTGAATTGGGTTTACCGGAGGAGTTTGATTTCGAGTTGTTTAGTGCTATTGGTAGGTATTTGAGTTTATTACAGGGTGAGGATGGTGGCGGTGCTGAAACTGACCCGGATTCTGACCCGGAAGCCCAGCAGGCTAAAGGAAACAATTCTCTCTTGGAAATTGGTACTATTTCTGCTCTCGAATTTAGTCATGCTTTTTTAATTGAATCTTATCATATAGTTTAGTTGACATTTGAGTTCAAACTACTGTGTGAATAAATGTTGTTTAGTTGACGTCTGAAGTTAATCAGGATTTCTCATTAGTTCTTATTTGGAAAATTTGGAGATATTTTAGATGTTGTACTAAAATACATCAATTTATAACGAATGTCGCAGGCAAAACCAATGTGGACTGAGGTTTCTCGTAGTAACACTTGGAGCGTACTCAAATCTAGATTAAGACACTCATAGGTCAAAGTTGATCCAAAAAAAAAATTTAATTTTATTAAATAAAGATTTTGAAACTGGATAAACTTTATCCCACAAAATTTGAATTAAAACGATTGAACTATTTGATGGTTTCTATCTCAATAACCTTTTTGATGGCCTTCGACGGTGTAAAATGTGATTAAAGACTAACTTAAGCCTAGATTGTGATTATCTCAAGCATGATCATGTTTCTAATGATATGAACTGATAACTAAAATTCAAAGGAACAGAGTTTAAAGTGGAGGGATAAAAACATTTGGGGAAGCAATTTCTTCGGACAGAAGAAGATTATGTAAATACTTACTCGAGATCTCTATTATCAGATTCCATTATGGAAGACAGTTTTTTCGTCAGCCAAGCTAGCATTTTCATCAGACAATTTTTTAAATCATGTTTAGTTGGGAGATTTTATCGGAGATCCGAAAGGTTGATACAATGCTAGTGTGGGTCCGGCCAACATGTAATGTAACTGTTGGGTGACACTATTCTCAACGGATGATATTCTACTCCTATTTCAAGTTCCAATGAAATTTGCAGAAATGGTGTTAAAATCTGAGAGTATAAGGTTCATTTACGCTTTGTTATTGCTGAACTGCTGGTCTTTTCAAATGGGATGTTTGGATCCACGAAGGATAATAATGGTAGTGAGTCCATTTGTAATATCTCTCCATTTATGACATGCCTGAGAACTTTACTGACTGGTCTCCAAAATTTGTGGATAAGGATTTCCCCGTCCCTATACGATTAATGTAGAGGCAAGATCATCATTTAAGAATGAGAGAAAAGATGCCATAGTTGAGTACAGTAGCTTTTGTGATTTGTTAGCGAAAGGATTGAAGTTGAGAAAGCAATTTGAGGCATTTGGTGAAACTAAGGCTGAAAATAGTTAGACCAGCCTTCGGAATAGGAATGGGAATAAGGACCTCTCCTCAGATGCCGAAAACTAAAACGGAGAAGAAGATGATTAGCAACATTAGTGTAACAGAATATGAGAGGGATTAGTAATGGTTCCGCTTCATCTGACAGATGTTCCTCCTGCAACCTCTGTCTCCTTTCTTTTAGACGAGTCTTCTCCTACTGCGCGGGAGTCTTAGCTGATCGTTGTCGGGTCGGCCCCTAGTGGCACTATTTGCCTTGAGAGTGGTTTGGCCATCAAGCTACTTTGTGTGGGGTAGGGGACCAGACTGGTGAGTGCTGTGGTTGTTGTGTGCAGTGTATGTGACACCCCCAAGCAATTTACTTGAGAATACTATCACCCGTCAGTATAAATTGGCTGCTACCATTGGTCCAACATCTGGTTCTTTTTAAGAGTTCTTCCATAATTCTACTGTGCCAGGCAAATATGTTGATAAATTTGGAGGAACATTATAACAAACCTCAATTAGTTTGGGATTGAGGCATAGATAATTGATTGGTTGATTGATGTGTGCGCTTGATGTATCGACACACACTAGTAGAAATGAGGAAACTATTGTCTTGTATTGACTAAAGTCATTGACTAGAGGAATTGATAAATCTTAGAATACTGTTATTACGTGCTATAAACACACATGTCGAGATGAGGAACCTTTTTTCTTGTAGTGAAGATCATTGATGGAAGGGCACGTTGATATTAGAATTGAATCAACTTTTTGACTCTTTAAACCTTTATTATACATAAGATTATTCCACTCTGATTAGGATCATTGACTTCAAAGGTATGTTATGGCACGCCCTAGGATGTGTCTCTAATGAAGTGTGCTTGTGACACTCCTTGGGGTGGCAGTGACAGACATATGTTTCGTGAGACGTTTTCTCCAAGGGTTTAGTCATATGCCTAGACGCGCCTAGCTCCTTTAAGCGAAGCGTGCGCCTTGCTGATCCCTTTGCAATTATGGAAATCCACATCTAAATTAGACCCTTTGGGAAGAGAAGGATGACAATCATAAAAGGAATAGTCCATTTATGCATTTGCCCCCACAGCCTAGCTCAAGTGGCAAAGGGTGGTGGATTTGTGTCTTAGGTCACAGGTTCAAGCCCCCACACCATGCAAAGCAAAGCCTGGTATTCAAGTGGAGAAGGGTATAGGGCTGGGCCCATTATGCACCGAGTTTCGAAGGCTGTAGTTGGTCCAAAGGATCGGCTCCACGGATTTCTCGGTCATAAAAAAAAATAAAAAAATAGTCCAAGTATACATTATTTAAGACTTAGTTTAGAAAGCAAATTATAAAATACAACCTTATCTAGTTGCTCATAAGAAAAATATAGGTGTCTAGAATGTGACTGGTCGGAGTTGAAACTGCAAACAACATGTGATAGGAGTGGTGGTAACTGGAATGATTGACAGTAATAGTGGCAACAAGAACCAAAGCAGAGAGAAACCAAATGTAGAGGCGGCGGCGTATGAGTCTGAAGTGAAGAGATTTTACGGAGAAGACAAGAAAAACATACTTTGGTCTTAACTTATCCAATACTTTGGTCTTATCTTATCCAACTCTAATGGGTTATTGGCTTGGAAAAGAACTGATTGGCTCTTAAGAGACCACGCCTTATGACAAAATTGGGAGAAAGGACGGATCACCTGTCGATCTGTGATCGAAGAAAACTATACCTGAAGAATGGGATACAGATTGACAAGCACAAAATGGTAGGCTTGGCTATTAATCTACGCTCATAGATGAGACGACATAGAGAAGAAAGTATACCCTTTGTCACATCCTTGTCACTTAAAAGTGAAGAAGAGATACACACTTTGGAATCCAAATTTGGTGGGATTTAGGATGGAATCGAATAGCGAATGCACTTGCAGTTAAGACTGGTCCTGCATCTCCTACCTAATGCAATTGACGGACCCCCGATTTCTTTCCTTCAATAATGCCTTCGCTTCACTTCAAGACGCTATTTACAAGGGAAAGACTATCTTTTTTTCGAATGAAAGAAGCCGAAGGGGTGAACGAGCGCTGCGATAACGAGCTGTAAGAAAGATGAGCAGAGCATTCCTTCCACCGACCTTTGTAGGAGTAGGGGAGCGTGGTGAGCAGAGCATTCCTTCCGCCGACCTGCAGCAACTAGTTGCTCGGCCTTAGTCTTGGGCTGATCTCAGACTTTAATCATCCCCTTCGTAGTTCGATCCAATCAATCGATTGATCAAGAGGCTAATCTCTTTTGTTTGGGCAGGAAGCTAAAAGAAAGTCCTCGCTTTCTCTTGAACAAGGGAAGGGCAGCATAGCATTAGCTTCAATTAAACAAGCTCAACCTTGAAAAAAAAAGGTGGTAGGCCGACGTTGAACGCTTCAACTTGGACACTGAAGAAGGCGAAGGCTGGGCGAGAGACTAGGCCATTTCCTTTTTAATTATATTTTCCCCAAAAACGTTACCAATTGGGATTTGGGCTAAAAATCCCAAACTCTATCTCTTCATTGCGTCACTCATCTGCCACTTCCCCTCTCTCTCTTCGCCACTGCTCACCCTACCTCAAGCCCTCAACCACTATTCTTCTCTCTGTTGCCCCGCCAGTTCCTTTCTCTTTCTAACCCCTTTTCAGAATTTTATTAGTATTTTATTAATGAATATTGTTTTTTAATTTAGGTTAATGACTCTTGTTTGTTGTTTCTTGATTTTTGATCCGTAGAATTTAGTACTGTATTCCGTAGATTATTGAGTTTTCTTGTGCATTTGCTTTGATAAACTTATGGAAAATAATTGCTGATTCTTTTTTTAGAATTGAGATTCTTTTTTGTGTTTAATATTCATAATGTGGGGTCTATTCAATTGCTTTTTAAGCACCAGTAGGTTGTTCAACACTTCAGGAATAAAGTCATTGTTTTAGTTCCAAAACAAATTTTAATTTATCTTTAGGTTCTTAATTAACTCAATATATATGGGCTTAAACTCAATCTTAATAGTACTGTAGCAGGGGTGGATTTAGGGTGGCGGAAGGGGGTTCGTCGGAAATTGCACTAATAAAATTTTTGAACCCCTTGGTGGCAAAATCATCTTTCCTTACATAGTGTAAGGTGCACGGAGAAAGAAGAAGTAGAAAAGAAAAGCAATATCTTGAAATGAAATTGACTTTTCAGTATCAGCTAAATGTGTTACATTCTTGTATCACTAGGTCTTAAAAGGCAGCGCCGAAGGACGAAACCACGAAAGTACAAAATGGAGGAAAGGTTGAATCCATGGAGACGCATCTTAAATGAAAACAGGAAATATGAGCAATCCATGGTGGGGATAAAGCATGAAGCTAGCGTAGATGCAAAGTTGGAAGCCCCAAGTCATGAGAAATCCAGCTTACAGATAAAGCGTGAGACATCCAGTCCAGAGGAAAAGGTTGAACTTCCAAGCCTTAGCCTGGTCAGTACGGTAAAGGCTGAGCATATTAATGTAGATAATCCAGAAGAAATGATGGCTGCAACTCTTAGGGAAAATGCAGAATTAATCACTGCAATAATCAAAGGAAGTCCGATGGATGATAGAGATTGCAGACTTGCTGATTTGAAGAATTTTGAGGCTGGACGTGTTCATTTGATCAGAAGTCAAGGCAACCAACTTATTGAATGTCTCGGAAAAATTTCAGACAACCTTAGTCAGCTTTGTGATTCAATTCACAAAAAATAACTAACTTTAATAGTTTAGCGTTTTCCATTATGGTACGCTTTGTAATGTGACGACTAATCAGCTGCTTTTACATCAATCTTCATTGATGTAATGATGAGATAACTCGGATCGCTGAGGATTGCAGGAAATTCTGATATTTGTTGATTCTTCTATGAGAGATACAAGAAATCCAAGGTGATCTTTGCATTATATAATAGTGACACTTCCAGACACTTTGAGGTTTTGTGTAATGTCTGTAGACAGGGTGCTCGTGTCCACTCCCCTGCAAAAGGTTCTCCATCATTTTCTGTGTTCGTTCATTGTCAAACATTGCAGTTCGTCCCTCCCCTTATCCTCTCAATTTTAGTGGTGTTCTGATTACAGTTGAAGGTAAAAACATAACAGCAATAAAAAAATGGAATATGATCTGTAGGATATTGCTTTTTGCTTTTCAATAACTGTCTTAAATATCTATCAGGTCTGATTAAATTTTTTACAAAGCTCTCAAATGTTAAGAAGATGCAACGTTAGAAGATGCAGAATGCTGGGCTAAACTGTCGACTTCAAAAATGAAGAAATTTGAAGGATAGGGAGTTTTGTATTTGTCAAATACTTTGTTTCAATTTTTATGGTAATATTTAACTGGGCAGAAAGTTTAAGAAACAAAAAAAGACTTTTGACACGTCTTTAAAAACTTGTCATTAAGAGTAAAATAGAAAATCTAAATTTAAAGAATTGTTAAATATAAAAGCCTGTCATTCTTTTTGTAAGATGGAACATGCTTTCGGCTGAAGCTTGTTGAGTTTTGCAGCTTGAGAGTAACTGGTTTGATGGTGCCAATAGGCCATTTTCACGAAAGATCTTACTAGTGAATTTCGTATTCTTAAAGTTCCCCAAACAATTCAACTTGGTAGCCGGAATTCAAGCTCATCTCCGTAAGTCCTCACTCCTCATTCAAGAAAATTAATTAACTGTGGGTTTTAAAAAGGTTACCAACAAAAAGGATGATTCCATTACTGTGTCATTAAACAAAATCAATTTTCAGTAAATTGTTCGAATCTTTAGGCTTAAAATTTCTAGGAAATTTTGGGTAGGGAAAAATTTAATGATAATTAGGAACTTCCCGCCGTAAACCATACAAATTAAGTACAAAAAACAAACAAAAAGAGTAGTTCACTCTATTTCGTCTAGCTTATAATTTGGACCATACATTTTCTCTTACTTGAAACTAAAATGATTGGGTAGTTTCTCTACAAATTTTGGATGGACGTGCTAAGTGAAAATTGAATATGTATACTTAAAAGTTGAACTCATCAAGCTTAAATTTTGGATCTATATCTATAACCATATGCATTTATATTACCTGCATAGAACACAGGAAAAACCTCCAACGATTAGGGGCGGAGCTAGAAGGTTAAGTATGGGTTCGCCCGAGCCTAATAAATTTTGGTCAAACCCTGTATTTATGTTTTTAAAAAAATTCAATATGTACAATTTGAATCCAGTTACTAATATCTTATGTTGCTATCTTAGAATTTAGAACTCATAAAGTTCAAATTCTGACTCCACCTCTGCCAACGATTCTCGCGCACAAGTTCGATGGCCTTGCATCAGTAAGGTGTCAAATTCAGTTATCCATGATGCTCTGCCATGGATTTGAGCCGAATAGAAGAGAATCCCTAAAGCTGAATAGATTCCCGAAGCAGAGAATGGAGTTGGAATGAAATGAAGAGAATATTTCAGAAGATTCAACTGAAATCTTACTATTGCAATCCAACTGTATATATATATATATGTAGGAAAGAAAAGTAGAACTAACTCAACCACTAGCTACAGTTAACTAACTCTGTCACTAACCATAGTGAGCTTAAGTTACAACCAATTAACTACCTAATCAACTCACCATCACTATTATTGCATGGCTCGTCAGTCCCCCTCAAGTTGGAGGGTAAGAACAAATTTTCAACTCCTAGCTTGCTCAATAGATGATTATGTGATGTCTTTCCAAGTCCTTTGGTAAGTAAATTCGTAAGTTGGTCTTTGATACTAATATGATGAGTCTGAATGAGACCTTGCTGCAACTTCCCCTTCGCAAAATGACAATCAATATCAATATGCTTGGTCCTCTTGTGAAATATTGGATTGGCAGTTATTTGTATAGCTGCTTTACTGTCACCAAAAAGGTCTATGGGCGATGTCACACTGATGCATACTTCCTTAAATAACACCACAAGCCAGGATAGTTCAGCCATTATTAAATCCATGCTTCTAAACTCGACCTTTGCTGAACTTCTTAACATTGTGCTTTTTTTCTCAGATTTACAAGAAATCAGAGATTGCCCATACTTTGTAATGTATCTTGTGACTGACTTTTTGGATTGTGGACAGGCTGCCATGTCTGATTCGGAGCAAGCAACTAACATGTGAGCTTGCGCAGATAATATCAACAACCTTAAACCTGGGGCATTACTCACATATCTGATGACTATCATGGCTGCATTCACGTGTGACCTTTTAGGTTTGTGCATGAATTGGCTTAGAACATGAACCACATAGGCTATATCAGGTCTGGTCATGGTAAGATATAGCAAACTTCCTACCAACCTTTGGCAATGTTTAACATCTTCCAGTACATTGTCTTCCTCATCCTTTGTCTATGTAGCTTCTTCAAACTATACTGATGTTAGCTTCTGATTGACTTCTAGTGGTGCGGACACTGGTTTTGCTCTCCCTTGATACCAAAACCTTAAGGAAGCTGCATATATACATCTTCAAAGAAATCACCTTGCAAGAAGGCATTGTGTACATCCTTTTAGCTACAGGAGAAAAAGTCTCCTTGTTGTCTAAACCTTCCTTTTGGTTGAATCTTTTAGCTACAAGACTAGCCTTGAACCTTTTCAATTTTCTATTGACTTTCTATTTGAATTTATACACCCAGTTTCATCCCATAGGAGCCTTACCTATAGGTAGATCAGCTATATCCCAAGTCCTGTTTTCTTCCGAGGCTTGAATTTTCTATTGCATAGCAGTGACCCATATTGCATCCTTGATCGTCTCAAAATAAAGCTTAGGCTCAATAATAACCAATTGTCCAGTGAGACACTTCACATATGAAGGAGACAAACCATCATAACTCGGATAATTTGGCATAGGATATACACAAGAGCTTGTTATATAACCTTGCAACCATTTCGGAGGACCAGCTGTTCTTTCTGACTTGTTGATTGTCATGGGTTGGGCATCCTCTACATGTGAAGAAGATTGAGGAGTGTCAATAACTTGTGATGCAGGAATGTCAAATTGTGCCTCAGGACTCAGTGGTGAATCAACATCATCAAGTGCAATGTCAATAGCAGGTGTAGGTGGAGCCTCCTAAACATCATCATGTATAGGTGAAGCTAAATGCTCAACAGTTAATTCAAGAATTGGGAATTAAGGACTAGATAACATCTATATCTGTTTGAAAGGAAACTGCTCCTTAAAAACCGTATCTCTACTGATTATAAACTGCTTAGACTACAAGTCATACAATTTAATACCCTTTTTTGATGGTGAATATCCCATAAAGACTCTTGGAAATGCCCTAGCAGAAAAATTGTCTTGCTTCCTTACATTTCTAGCATAGTATACACCCTAAAACCCTCATGCGATCTAATGATGGTGCAGTATTAAAGAATATTTCATAGAAAGACTTTCCATTTAAGGTTGTCGAAGGCAATCTATTAATTATGTGAACATCTGTAAGAATGCACTCACCTTAAAATGTATGAGGTACAGCTTAAAACCTCAAAGCTCTAGCTGTTTCAAGGATATATCTATGTCTTCTTCCACTATGCCATTTTGCTGTAGAATACAAAAACATGTGGTCTGATAAAAAATTCCCAGTGTCTCAACTAACTAATTAATATTTGAATTAACAAATTTAGAGCCATTATCTGTTCTCAACATTGTAATAGAACAATCAAACCGAGTATCATGGAACTAGAATTCTATGTTGGCCCATGACAATGAACTATATTAGGGAAGCTGCGTGAGAGGTTCTAGGGGTCTCGAAGGATTTCTCTGGTGGCCGCAAAGGGGACTTGTGGTAGAATGTAGAGGTCCAAGGTAAAGTGAAAGCCAAGAAAGCGACATATAAAAAGCTTGCAGAGAACGTCAAGATGGAGAAAAGGGTCAATAGGGAGTGATATAAGAAGGCTAAGAAGGAGGCAAAGTTAGAGGTCACTACGGCTAAGACTGCAGTGTTTGGACATTTAGATGATGAGCTAGAGGAGAGATAAGAAGTTGTATAGGCTGGCCAAAGTGAGAGAAAGTAAGTCCTGTGATCCAGATCAAGTGAAGTGCATAAAGGACGAGGATGGTAGAGTGCTAATGGATGAGGCTCAGATTAGGAAGAGGTGACAGTCATACTTTCATAAACTCTTAAATAATAGGGGGATATGGATATTATGTTGGGCGATCTGGGTCATATCGGGAGTCATTGGGACTTTGGGTAATGTAGGCTCATAAGTGTGGGGAAGGTTGAGGGGGTGATGCATAGGATGAGCAGGGGTAGAGCTACTGGACCAGATGAGATCCCGGTAGAATTCTAGAAGAGCGCAGGTAAGGCAGGCTTGGAATGGCTCTCTAGATTGTTCAACTTCATTTTTAGGATGAAGAGGATGCCTGAAGAATGGATATAAAGCAAGATGATTCCATTGTACAAGAACAAGGGTGATATCCAAAATTATAATAATTATAGGGGTATCAAGATGCTAAGTCATACGATAAAAGTTTGGGAGAGGATGGTGGAAGGGAGGGTGACGTGGTATGTGTATATTTCTGAGAACCAGTTCGGTTTCATGCTAGAGAGTTCGACTATGGAAGCCAATCATTTGGCGAGGAGATTGGTAGAGCGGTAAAACAATGAAAAAGGACTTGCATATGGTGTTCATTGACTAAAAGAAAGCATACAACAAAGTCCCGAGAGAGGTTCTATGGAGGCATTTAAAGGCTAAAGGTGTGCATGTTGCCTACATTAAAGTGATTAAGGACATGTATAATGGAGCTAAGACACGGTCAGGACATCATAAGGAGACTCAAAATACTTCCTGGTTGTGATGGAGTTGCATCAGGGATCAACCTTAGTCGATTTTTGTTTTCCTTGGCGATGGATGCATTAACACGTCACATTTAAGTGGAGATGCCATGCTGTATGTTTTTTGTAGATGATATAATTCTAATTAATGAGACTTGAGGAGGTGTTGGCGACAAACTAGAGGTTTGGAGGCAGACGCTTGAGCCTAAAGGTTTCAAGATGGGCAGGGCCAAGACGGAGCCAAGTTACCCAGGAATCATACATGAATGTAAGGATTGATACACATGTCATCCCTAGAAGAGAAAGTTTCAAGTACCTTGGATCTATAATACAAGATAACGGGAAGATTGATGATAATGTAGTGCACCATATTAGAGCAGGATGAATGGAGTGGTAGCTCACTTTTGGTGTCTTGTGTGCTAAAAATGTGTTATTGAGACTTAAAGGTAAGTTTTGCAAGGTGGTAGAGTGTTGGCCTGTCAAGAACTCTCATGACTAGAATATGAAAGTAGCTGAGATATGGATGTTAAGGTGGATGCATACCACGTTAGATAAGATTAGGAATGAAGTTATTCAGTATAAGGTGGGAGTGACCATTGTGGAGGATAAGATGTGAGATGCGAGGTTGAGATAGTTCGAGCATGTTAAGAAGAGAAGAATAGAACCCTAGTTAGAACGTGCAAGATTTTAGCCTTAGTGGATATCGGGAAGGGAAGAAGTAGGCCAAAGAAGACTTGGGAAGAGGTGATCAGGAAGGAAATAGCGTAACTGGAGCAGAATGAGGACATGGCCCTAGATAGGATGTTGTGGAGGTTGAAGACTAGGATAGAAAGCTAGTAGATAGTCGAATGTTTCTCTTTATCTTACTCGGTTCGCTAGCATTAGTGTTAGTATGATATCCTTTTATTCATGGATTGAAATTACTACCTAGAGTTTAACTGCTTTCATGACTCCAGTCTTGTTTTTATCTTGTTGTTATTCCTACTTGTTGCCATTACTTTTTTTCATATAATCTCCAGTCGAGGTTATATCGAAAACGTCCTCTCTACCCTTCTAAGGTAGGGGTAAGTCTGCATACATCTTATCCTCCCCAGACCCCACTTCCACTTGTGGGAAATTACTAGGATTTTTTTGTTATTGTTGTTGTTGATAATCAAACTGAGTATTGATCATGGAGAACAAAATTTTAATTAACCAACAAGTATCACCTTAATAATTCATCAAGAAAAGCGAAGTGATTCTTGAAAAGCCATCCACAACTGTAAGGAAAAAACCTTTTGCTACCATAAGTGGGTACTCTGAAAGGTCCCCATACATCAACATGCAAAAGATTAAATGGAGCCTTTGATATACTATTACTGACCGAAAATGACAACCCAGTCTACTTACGAATGGACAAGCAAGACACATTACACAATCACTGTTTCTATTTCTATTTTGTAGATACTTGAATTTGTCAATCCTCTTAAGTGTCTCCATAGGCAACTGTCCAATTCTCTAGTGCCATATCATCAGCTTTATTAAATCTTGACTAACTGATATAAAAGTGGGCATAATTGTGGTATTGTACACTTGGTGTAGAAAGATTCCTCCAGTGTATGCACTCTTTGAGTATATACAATCCATTTATTTCACTACCAATCTCCAACACATTCCCAGTGTAGAGATCCTGAAACAAACATATATCAGGAAAGAAAACTACTAAATACTGCAGCTCTTTTCTCAATTTTGAAATAGATAGTAGGTTATACTTAAAGTTTGGTACATGATGTACATCATTAATCTCCTGGTCCTTGATTATACTAGTTGATCCACTATGTGTAATTGCAGCCACATCTCTCTTTGGCAAATGAATTGAATTAGCCTTTAGAAATAAGGTTAAATTATGTAATGATTCTAACTTTAAAACAATATGATTAGAGGCTCGTCTATCTACGATCCAAACATCTTGATCCATGTTAGACATTAAGGGCATTATAATACCTGAATCCATTCATGTTTCGTTAGATGCTACTTCAGTCTCCTTGCCTTTAAGCAATTGTAGAATTTGCTGATATTGTTCCGACGCAAATGTGGGAACAATAGGAGTAGAATAAGTTGTAGCCATTGGACCATCTTTAGACACAAGGTTAACAATTGTCCATGGATTGTACTTCTTCCTGAATTTGCTTTTCTTTGGATATCCTACTACCTTGTAACAAGTTTCTTTAGTGTGACCTTTCTATTTGCAAACATCACATTGTAGATTGTAATTTTTCTTTGGCCTATGTTGACTCCCAGATCTAGTTTTCATCAGTGCAACCATTTCACCCCCATCAACAATGGTAAAGGAGTTAGACATAGTCCTTTCTCATGCTCTATTAATATTGTAACAACCTGACCAGTCGTTTTAAGTTTTAGTATTCTTTTCGGTGGTTTGAGGTTTCAAATAGCTTCATCTGATGTATTACGACTTGTGTGTATAGTTGGTTTTGATGTTTGAGAACTCCGAGATTTATTTGGAAGAGAAATTTTCATATTTGGAAGCTTTAAGTTGAAGAATTGACCAAGTTTTTATTTTTGCGTAAATAGTCTCGAATTCATATTTGGATTATTTCAACATGTTTGTATGATGATTTTGAACTTGGGCATATGTTCGAATTTTGATTGGAGGTTCCCAGGTTGAATTGACTCTTTTTCGCGAAGGTTGGCAATTTGAAGATTTAGAAATTTCTTAAATTTGGCCAAGAGTTGACTTTTATGACTATCGAGTTTAGAATTTAGTTTCAAGACTTGGAATAGGTCCGTTTTTCATTTAGAACTTGTGTGAAAAGTTTGGTGTTATTTCGAGTTGGTTTGATAGGAATCAGACACTTAGTTGTGGTTTAGGAAGTTCTTGAGTTTCACTATAGTTTTTGATGCGTTTTGGTGTTCGATTCATAGTTTTATATGTTATTTTGTTGGTTTGAGCGCACGAGAGAGGTCGTATGAGGTTTATGTACTTGTTGGTATGATTGGACGGGGTCTCGAGGGGCTAGGGAGAGTTTCAGATTTATTTTTGCTAAGATTGTGTGTGCCGGTTCTAGTTTCCTCACATTTGTGATGAAGAGGTTGGAAATACAACCATCACATTTGCAAAGGAATGGTCACAATTGCGACATTGGGCTGCTCGAAAGGGACCTCAAATTTGCGAGGCTGGGGTCGCATTTGCGTCCGTTTGGATGTTTGCTTTTTCGAGTTTGTGCGTAGCTTTTGCGGCTGGTCGACTAGGGAGGGGCTTCACATTTGCAAAGCATTTTATTGCAAATACGATCTTTGCTGGGCCTGTCAGGGGTAGTATTTGCGAGCCTTTCGCTTTTGCGGAGGTCGCACTTGGTCGCAAATGTGATATTTGTAGTTTGACAAATAGCTGAGATTTCAGGACTTAGGCTTATTTTATCACATTTTGAGCCCTAGACTCGGTGGGACGCAATTTTTGGAGGGAATTTCACACATAAATATTTAATAAATGATTTTGACTCAATTTCAATATTTGTCATAACCTAAAATCTCACCTTAAGGATCATGATGACAACTAGTTCCTAAGACTAGGTAAGCCTGTCACATAATGATATCAACAAAGAATACAAACTTAAATATTAAATAAAAGCTGAAGAGTGTCATAATATAACCAAAATTGGAATACAATAGTCACATAAATTTTGAAACCCGGTAATACTGAGTCATATGATCTATAGAGAGTGCACTAGAATCTCAAAATACAACGCTATTTGAAAATAGAATAAACAGTAGCAAAGAAACAATAGAAGGTGACTTTGAGGTCTACGAGTGGAACATGAGATATACTTTGAAGTCTCCATAATCTAGCTCAAAACTCTAGCGACCAACATGATCCGAGGTATATGCATAAACGTAGTATGAGTACACCACAATCGGCACCCAGTAATTATTAAGACTAACCTCGGTGGAATAGTGACAAAGTTCTAGTCAAGACACTTACTAGACAAATAGCCTGTGGAAAATTCAATATAAAACTATATCTCCACTATAGTTTTATTCTCTCAATAGGAAAAGTTTACTATATCTCCATTATAAAGAGTGATTATGAAGGAGAATTTAAAAGTAACACATTTGAAGTATTCTGTAATGAGTAAGGAATCATCCATAATCTCTCATCTCCAAGATCTCCTCAGCAAAATGGGGTTGTTGAAAGGAAGAATAGAACTCTTCAAGATATGGCTAGAACAATGTTTGCAAAAAACTCTATACCACATCACTTATGGTCAGAATCAGTAAGTACAACATGCTATATTATTAACAAATGTATGATTTGCCCCATTTTCAAGAAAACTCCTTACGAACTCTGGAAAGTTAAGAAACCTAACATAAATTACTTTCACAATTTGGATATAAGTGCTTCATCTACAATAATGATAAGGACAATCTTGATAAGTTTGATCCTCAAAGTGATGAAGGTATATTATTGAGATATTCCCCTCTAGTAGAACTTAGAATATTCAATAAAATGTTCCTTCTGTATAGACGAATTAGTTCATGAAGTGTTTATTGATACTAACTAACGTCTTGAGAATGTTATAAGGGAAAAAGACAAAGAAATTGCATGTATTCCAAAAACAGTTCAGAATTATGGAATCAATGTTGAGACGGTGAATGACTCAACTCATCTATTGAAAAAGCTATTAAAAAAACTCTATCTACTCCTGAATTAAATCAAGAAAGTCTAGAAAATCTTGTGGAAAAATTACCAAACAAATGGAAAGGAAAACTCGATTACCCTCATAAATTCGTCATAGGGAATCCTCAAGATGGAATAACTACCAAAAAATACCAGAAACTAAATTCACATGTCACACTTGTCTCTCAACTTGATCCAAAGAAAGTGGACGATGCTTTCAAGGACAAGCACTAGGTTAAAGCAATAAAGGAAGCTCTTGAGCAATTCGAGTAAAATAAGGTATGGAGCTTGTTTCCAATCCCCCTAGTACATCGATCTAGGAATCAAGTGGATTTTCTAAAATAAGTTAAATAAATCTTGACAAATGGTAACAAATAAAGCAAGGTTAGTAGCTCAAGGATACTCACAACAAGAAGGCATTGATTATGATGAAACCTTCACCCCTACAGCCAGGTTAGAATCTATTCGTATACTTCATACAGTTGCTCATAAAAGTTTCAGATAGATGTTAAGAATGTATTCCTAAATGGCTACATCTCAGGAAGTATATGTAAAATAACCTCGGGCTTTGTAAAATTGTGAACTACCTAATCATGTCTACAAATTCTCAAACCCCTTATGTGGTCTAAAGCAAGCCCATGGAGCTTTCTATGACATGTTAAATTTTCTCCTTATAGATCATTTTTTCAATGAGGTAACATTGATACAACTCTGTTTATTAAGTGTTTAAGCTCCGAAAATCATATTATTCAAATTTATGTGGATGACATTATTTTTGGTAGAACTAATACTGCCCTCTAAGAAGAATTTTCCAACATTATGAAAGGAGAATTCAGAATGAGCATTATGGGAAAATTAACCTTATTTCTTGGACTCCAAATCAAGAAATCCTCCAAAGAAATTTTTATCAACCAAACCAAGTGTACAATGGAAATTATAAAAAGGTTGAGAATGAAGAATGCGAAATCTATAGGAATATCTATGACTCCATTCACATCACTTGACGAGGATAAGGACAGAAAAAAGTTGATGAAGCGATATACAGAGGAATGATTGGCTCACTTCTTTATCTCACTGCTAGATGATCAGATCTTATGTTCAGTGCATGTAAATGTGCAAGATTCCAGTCAGCTCCTAAGGAATCACATCTCTCTATGGTAAAATGTATCATTATATATCTTATGGGAACAAATATTTTTGGGCTTTGGTATCCCTTATCTAATAATTTTGATCTCAAAAGATTTTTAGATGCAAATTTTGCAGAAGACAAAAGCAATAGAAAAAGAAGAAGTGGTGCAGGTCAAATGTTAGGGAATGCTCTAGTTTCTTGGCATAGCAAAAAGCAAAATTATTTTGATTTATCAATAACTGAAGTTGAATATCTTGTTGTTGGTAGTTTTCACACTCATGTCTTATAGATTATGCATCAACTTCTTGATTATAATAGTTATCTTCCATCTACACCCATTGTATGCGGCGACATCAGAGGACTTAATTTCTCACTATCAAGCCACTTCGGGACAATGCCTCGAGATCCCGAGGACGTGGAGCTGCTACCGAGTCTTCTCCCTTAGGACTCGTTGAGGCCCGACTCGAAGAAGACGGAGGTCGAGGCTAGAGTAGAATGGGAAGTTCCCAAGGCACACGGATAATTCTGACAAAGCCGGCCTATCCAGAGCCTATGCTGAAGCGTCCCGTTTAGTCGTACCATCCCCATACTTTACAATTAATGCACGTTGTACGGTAACTGAGTTACCCTCCTATATAAGGGAACCCACACTACTTTGTAAGGATCTTATGTTGCTCCAACTATTCTCTACAAGATCAATAATCTCTCTCTCTCTCTCTTTCTTCTCTCTACCTTGTTCGTTCTCACTAGCTCGAGACTACTCTTAGCATTTATTAGTTTCATACTTGTTCCCCATTTATTGCTTGGTATTGGCCATAAAGAGCATTGCTTGATCATATCTTAACTGTTTCCCTGTTCCCGACTACCCCTGGTAGCTCGAGCTCGAATCTTAGTTTTATTATTGCCCCGTTCCAGCTTGTATGTCTTCGTTAAATTTCATATTCTTAGCATCAACTGCTGTAACAACTATCATAAAAATAGATCACATATTTTTAGAATCCCATTTGCAAATTTAATTGTTGTTACCATTTTCACGGTAAACAGTTTGGTGCCCACCGTGGGGCTAAAAATAATAATGATTATTTTTTTGCTGGTTTCATGGCACAAACGCAAGTTATCTTTCACACTTTTTCTTGTCCAAGATCTCTTGATTTCAGGTCGAAATGTCTAGCTCCGTAAACAGAGTCGAGAACGACAACCTCCAAAACCACGGGGAAAATGACGTGGCTGTTCCGGCTACCGGAACGCAACCACAAAATTTTTGATAACGCGCTCGGACCGATCCTAGTAGACGCAGATTAATAGGATGCACAATAGGTCGACGAAACCTCGCACACTGACGGAAGCATGCAGCATGGCGGCCAATAGGAAGCACAAAATACCCCAGCCTAAGAAAAATAGGAAGTTAGCCTTCATGTTATTTTTAAAATGTTGCAAGCGTAACAGTTGTCCATAGCTCGGTTACAAAGACATTCGAAGGCTCCCAGCATAGAAGCACCGGAAACAACTCCACCCGCCGGGCAAGCACCCAAGAGATTGAGAAATGACGGGTCAGTAAACGACTTGGCATGGCAAAGATGCTCAGGGATCTCACCAAAAGTATCGAATCAGGTTTGTGGTAGTTCGTGCAGCGGATGGCCCCCTGAGGAAACGACCCTGGAACCCATCCAGAGAAGCTCAGATTGCCAAAACTCCCTAGGAACAATGGGACCTCAGATCCTAACGAACACATCGCTGCCTATACGTTTGCGGGAAAGGGCAACGACCCAAAAGTTGAGGAGATAGAGCCTGTCTTATTGAAGAGGTTCGAGGAAACACTCTCGAAAGGAACCATGATGTGGCGTCACAGCCTAGCGCCCGACCCCATAAACTTTCTCACCATACCAGTAGATTACTCTATAAAGATACACACCGCTACCATCGAAGCAACGACGAGAGAGCCCGACATATCCAGGGCCGAACAAAGGGAAAATGAAATGCCACAGGAATTCCACCTAATTCCTTGATGAAACGAACGAGATTACCCCAGTGTCAGATGACTGGGCAATATAGGCCTCTACTCAAAGCCTAAACAAACCAAGCTCGA
This sequence comes from Nicotiana glauca, assembly GCA_026770625.1. Classification (NCBI taxonomy): domain Eukaryota; kingdom Viridiplantae; phylum Streptophyta; class Magnoliopsida; order Solanales; family Solanaceae; genus Nicotiana; species Nicotiana glauca. The sequence continues at coordinate 98,721 of MU673277.1, forward strand.
TGATTTCAGGGCAGTTCAAACAAAACTTGATTAGGTACCCAGCCAAGATCTGGTTGGATGCCCGTACCCTGCATCAGTCATAAATCAGGGTCGTGGATGATCATCTGGGAGCTCCTCGGGCTCAGCTTACCCAAACAGGCTCCTGGGAAAGAAACCAATGCTAAACAGAGGAAGGTACCACCCGTGTGCCGCGAATAGGAGGAACGCTCTGAGATGCAATCCACCTTGAAACGATCGGAGAATGGCCCGAGGATAATATCCTTAAGGAATTAATAACAAAGCCAGATTTGAGGATGCATGGCCGGCAAGGGCACCTCGCCCATCAGAGTAAAATTTGCACATCACTATACCAAATATCGTGTTTGCCACAGGCGAAACCAGGGACGTCAAATGGCTCAAACCAATTTAGTTGAATTCCTATCAAAGGAATCATGTCCTGGCGCAGGAATTACATAGCAAGTGTGGTCGGGGGGCCGAAGATAGCCAACAAATCCGAAGAAAATATGCCAAGCTGCCCGACAAAAATCGCCGTCGAGAACCGACGAGCGACCGAATTCAAGTTCAGTCCTGAGTATGGAAGGCGGCTATGAGGAACAAAGCAAATAGGCCGCAGCACATTACCACGATAATGGAGGAGCGGCGACCCTTTCCAATAACCTATAAAAGGGAGTGAAAAATTTCTCATCACCGGAGAAAGGCAGATCTGGGGATATACCCCCGAGGACGCCCTTACATTCAGCAAAGAGGGTACCGAGATCTCATCTCGACCTCACAACAATGCACTGGTAACCTTCTTCCTCACTCGATCCATATTAAATAAAATGTGCACACATGAGTGTAGGTGGCCCGATTAGCACTGTCGGGCCGAGGATGATGGGGCGACTCGGACCGCCGGGTCAAAACACAACCACAAATCTATGACAGATTCCAAATGGTAGTCTCTATAGAAAGGAGAAAGACCATTCTCTCAGTACAAAATTACTGGCACAGACCGAAACGCCGAGTTCCATATCATCAAATGAGGTGCAAGGCATGGACGCCTTCTTCAGATGACCACAGGCGCATCGATCGAAGGAAGGGCCGCCCCTACTATGCCAAAGAGATGAAATTCCATGAAAGGGACATAATTAAAACCATCGGCAGGAAGCAATACGCGATAAGGGGAAATCCCGCAGCACATGACGCATCGCTGCCACCGATATCTCCACTACCGAAAGAGTCAAAGGTTAAGTGAACCACATCATCGACCAAACCCGATTAAACATAGTGGAGGGTTGTACTAGAATCCACACCCCGAAATAGCAAGAACATACCAAACCTCGAAACATCGCCTATACATCCCGCGGTAAAGAAAAACCCTTTCCCCCTTTGTTATTTTTCACTAACCTATATGCAGGAACCTGACCAGGGTATTTAGAAGTTTTAACTCTACCCGGAGACCCCAAGGCCTTAACAGAACCCACTGCTCTCTTTCCCGTCGGCCAAACTTTCGTCCCGGAGAGGGTCTCTCCAGCAAGGTTCTTAGCGGAGCAACGTACCCCCTGAGGTGGATTCGACAAGATCATAGGTCTTATTATGCAATCGAACGATAAAGTACACCCCCCTTTGAAGACGCTACTCGCTCAGAAGGACCAGGGAACGACAAAACGAGTTTCAATAGGGAATTATGTACTAGACCAAACGGTCCGACGAGCCGCACCCGTGCGGGCCGAGCTCACAACAATGAAATGATATGTATTTATGCCAAGGAATAAAATAATATCTTTCAACATCTCACACTCCGAAAAAGGAAATTTCAGCATACTCTCGGTAGGGATCCCTCTGTCAAATGCGTCCCGAAATACTTGGAGACTTAGCATCAACAATTTGGGACCCGCACGACCCCAGGGTTGGAACTTTGGGCTCATAAAGCCCCAACAATGTAACTCTGTGGTCACAAATAACGGCCTTCGAGCCTAAGCAAACTCAATGACTGTCTCCAATGGCCATACACTGGAAACTCGAGACTATAAGACTCCGAGCGGGCAAATTCGGTATAACCAGATCTATTCTACTTAGCAACAAAAATTGTAAGACCTCAACATGCATGACAAACTGTAAGACCTCAATAGGCATGAAAATTTTGTAAGACCTTACTACAGGCATAAAACTCATTCCCGAAGTTTAGGCCATACGTCGTATTTGTAAGAATCCCGAAAGGGCATACCCTCGGTTTAGACACCTAAACTATCACTCGGGATCAAAAAGGGCTCTGGCCAAACACATATGAATACGGTCAAAACGGCTGCACTAGCCAAACTAACGCGACTCGGGGATGCCCGACTGTCGCTAACAAAATCGTAGGTGATTACTTCGAATATACTTCGAAAAGAACCGGCTAAAACAGTCTTCCCTCACCAGGCAAATGAGCTTCGACCATGTCATCTCCAAATCACAAGGCTTCAAGCTACTCAGCCTACGAGCTAAAAACCTTCCGAGGTGCTCGAAGATTGCCGCTAATGACATGAAATCGAGGTTCTTCCCGAACCGACAACGGGTCAGGAAAAATCATTTCAAATAGATCTTAACGAGAGGAAAACAAAGCCTACAAATTGCGTATGGGCAAAAGCGTAAGAGCCATTGTCGCTAGCCAAATGAGCCTTCGGGCCACACACTAAAAGGTCTCAACGACGAAACAGTGTAAGAGCCACTATTGCCAGCTTGAAAATTGAGAACTTGAGGATTAAAATGAGCTCGAGTCATAACTTGATTCGGAGATCGGATCCAAAATAGTTAACTACATATGCCTAAGGGCACATCGGAAGTGCCATTTTTGCCAGACAAATAAGCTTCCGGGCGATACACTTAAAAGGTTGCTTTGACCCGAGGAGCAAGAGCAATCATCATCTGCCCATGCAGGCAAAAAAAGACTTGAGGGTCAATTAAAGCTCGAGTCTCAAAGAGACTCGGAGACGGAACCCAAAATAGTTGAAACACAAATGCCCAAAGGAAAAAAGTAGGAACAATCATCATCTGCATATGCAGGTATAGGAGATTGAAGGTCTGGAAAGCCCGAGTCAAAGCCTGACTCGGAGACTAGGCCTAAACATATGGGAAAAGCACAAATGCCCTAACGCCTACTCGCATAAAAAAATTGCACTTATAAACCTCCGGGCCTGCCTAATTAGCTCTGGACCGACAGGGCTCCCGCCAAATTCTGAACCAAATCCGTCTGGTCAAAAGCAATGCAGAAAAAGATACAAAAGGGATAAAGCTTCATGTTCTCTATTATCATATGCAAAAGGTGCGCTCTCCATCTACAAACATGCGCTACGAATGGCACATACAAAATGGCAAAGTCTACACTCTGCTTTAAAGGGCTATAACCTATCAGCCTCATTTTTGCTGCACACGATGTCGGCAAGAAGCGATAGAGCATCATGCCCGTCCGCCTTGCTTTAGCCAACTCTTCCGGGAGAACAAAGCCCCTGATGCCTGTCGACGCCCCTTTTTCTTGCAAAATCTGGTTTACAACATTCCGGAGGACAACTCTTTTCCCTTTTTGGGGAATTGGGTTTTGGATTGGAGGATGAAGAGTCTCCACCTAATGATTAAGTGCATTAGGACACTAACAAGGGTTTTTGAGTTGGAAAACTAGAGTTTGAGTAAGGGCTAGAAATTGTCTCGAGGGGAAGATGTTAGGCACCCCTCAAGACCCATTAGTGTGGTTCTCGGCCATGTTATAATTGTGACTTCAAGTAACAGTAACAAATAAGAAAATAAAGGCTCGACTTGATGAATTAAAGTTTGTAAACAAATTAAAATTTGGAGAAACAGAAAAGGCACAATTTTTTTTAAGGAAAATAGCTTGGAAGTTCTAAAACGTACCAAAAGATAAAAAAAATGAAGGGAAGGGGGTCCTAGGTTTAAAAATAATATGGATCATATCAATGCAATACCCAGCAATCACTCATCGAAACAGGGTCTACACGTGGTATTAGCGCACCGATCATCATATCCATATCTACCCCTTCCCACCCCGTTTAGGTATTAAAGCGAGGAATAGTTTCGTTGCTTATTGCACGCTATTACCCATCCCAATCATATCAGTCCTAGAGGCATTTGGGACTACTAATCCTAAGGGGAGGGAGTTGGGCTTTTTAGAGTTTAAAAGGATAAAAAATCTAAAGCGACAAACAAAACACATAGGCAGTTAAGGGAGAACAAATAACAGTTAAAGGCTCATAACATGCATCATCATTTAAAGAAATAGATTTTTTAGCATGACTTACAAATACCGGTTAGGTCTTTAATTAACTTAACGTACGAAGGGTGGCTGATGTAGCACATATTTTCAGATAAGAAGTCTGGATTAGACCTGCCTGCTGGTTGTAACTATTAAAGATTGGAAAAGTTGATTAATCACCTACAGCTTTGCCTAGATGAGGCCTCGAATTGGTATCTAACATCCGCAGAAGGCATGCTAGTTTTAACAAAGATTACTGATTTAAGAAAAAAGATCTACAGATATTAAACGACATATTACTATTTAGACTTGTAAACGAGCTAGACGATTCAGATTCATTTAGTTATCCCTATAAGCATGCTTTTCTAAGCATGATTGATTCAGAACATTTATAAAAAATATGCAGGAATCCTGTAGGCATGATATCTAGAGTACATTTGTTATCATTTAACCTATAGATTGTTTGCCTAAGGTGTGTATGCAAAAGCGCAGAAAAACTTATAGACATGATTTATAATGCAAATGTATAAATTATAGGCAGGATTTCTATACGCAGTAATGAATGGACTTAGAGGTAGGATTTCTATATGCAATAATGAATAGGCTTAGAGGCTGGATTTCTATATGCAACAATGAATGGACTTAGAGGCAGGATTTCTATATGCAATAATGAATAACCTATGACATGATATCGATATGCAGATGAACAAATTCATAGGCATGTCATTTCTATGCAGATGAACAAATTGTGACTGCGAAAGTAAACCTTAACTTGATGTCTACCCCATATGTATAACATGAAGGTCCCTCCCCCATTTTTACTGCAAACCCCGTAGTCATTACAAATTATTACAACTGAATAGACCTATAAAATAAATAAGTAAATTACATCAGCAATTAAAAGTTCCAACCAAGGAGAGCCTAATTCAGACTCCTAGTCTGACATATGGAATAAACCAACTTCCAAGGACCCGATTTTCCAAAGCCTTCTCTTATTTGGGATGCGTCAAAGTTCTAAGGAGTTTCATGAGCTCCAGGCAATGCTTACACCCCAAATATAATTGTAGAATTACACTTGAGTGTGGAAGGGACAGCCCTCAAATGTCAAAGTTCAGAGGAAGCTCAAGGTCCCAATGCAAGGCTCGTAGGAGGGGGGAGGGGGCAAGACTTAGAGTCTAAGAATGAGTATAAGTGTAATAGAGGGGGATTAGGGAAATCAATGGCTGGATGGTGGTCATGCCCAGCAATTGGGATGCTGGCACACCCCTGACCAGCCTGTCAGCTTCAGGGTTGGGGAGTTAAGACCTGTTGAAGGTCAGGTTCAGCCTTGGACAACAATTTGGATGCTGCCAGGCTATACCTTAACTCACCACACATAGGGAAATGGGGTATGGGGGTTCACAATAGAAACAAAGTATAAGAAAAGGGGCACACATAGTTAATATTGAACATAAATAGTAAAGTAAAGAAAAATGCTGGAACTATAAAGTAAGCACATAGAGGTGAAGCTGAAATCAAAATCAGGACACACCAGTTTCAGGAAATAAGAAAAGAGAAGCAGTAGCCTTGTGAAAGCCAAAGTGCAGATAAGAGACAAGAATGCTCTAAGTTTAAGTGATTGTGATTTTTTAGTGTGCTCAAAATCGTGTCTGTTGTGTAAAAGAGAGTCATGTATTTATAGTGTAGAAAGCAAACAGAAACAAGGAAAGAAATAATTTTGAATGCTGATTGCTAATCAATCACACGAAAATCTCCCCTTAATTAAGGATTCAGATTCAAACGTGCATAACTAATTAAGGGAATAAATTAATCAAACTCTTTTCAAAGCAGTATAAGAGGGGTAAATACATAATAGTTATTTAAGGAAAAGGTATTGTTAGTACAATTGTGTAATTAAGGAAAGAGAATCAATTAACAACTACGAAACCAGAAGTCCAAATACTTGGTAAGAATGAACCCGGTCAGAAAAGGTGAAGAAAAGATTTTACTTAAGGAAAATCAGTGACAATCAATTAACCCAAAAAAAAAAGATTCTGATTCAGTCATACATATAAAAGAACTGTCAAGTTATAAAGAAAGAGGTTCAAATTCAGTACATAGGTCCAAAGTGAGTTTGAGAGAGTCTAGGGCTCCAAATAGAACCCTAGTCCAAACACAAGACCAAACTCGCCAAAAACCCCAAATCCTAGGGTTTTCAACTTGAATCAGATGCAGAGAAGACAGATAACTGAAACAGGCTCAGAGGTCTCTTTCAGAGACTCATGAGAAAACAAACAGGTAAAATAGCAGGTTCGAAACAAACATGGTGCAAAAGCTGATTTGAAGCATAAAGATACATGTTTCAAGAAAAGCTTGGAACTTAAACAAGTTCATAAGACAAAGAGGTAGTATAAACTTAAGGAAATAGTAGATGAAACATGTCTAGAAAGCATTCAAACAATGTCCTAAAAGAGGGTAAATAGAAAACCAAGAGCTTAGTAGAAAATACAGTTAAAGGAACACAGAGGTACACGAACAAATAAGATAAACGTGTGAGAGCATGATATAGAAACCAGTAGAAGAAAGATCGAAGCATAATAGAAAAACATGCATAATAAGAAACATGAGAGGTAGGAAAAAGAACATAAGAACAATAGCATAGACAGATTCACATGAAGGAAAGAAGAAAAAGAGTCAAAGAAACATTTCGAACATTTCAGAAAACCCTAAAAATGAAAAAAGAAACCACTTTGAAAGTAATTTTTAAAAGAAAGTCGGGGAAACCTTTTGAAAACTCAAAATAGAGCATGGATACATACAGATCTAAAAAGAATTGGAGAAAAACCTCGAACAACTACGGTTTCAGATGAACCCTAGAATGATAAAGTCTTGGAAATGGTCCGATCTAAGTGAGATAAGGCTGTGATCAAGCTCAGAAGGCTAGGATATGCCGGAGCCAGGCCGGAGATGGCCGAAAACCTCGATTCTGCAAAGGTCTGGCTCGAACCTTCGAGTATCAGATGTTTGAGAGCAGAGGGAGGTGAGTCTAAGCCATCCATGGTCTTAGAGGCCATGGATTCCGGTGAGATTGAGGTTGGAGACGGTGAGTGAAGCTAGGGTTTTGAGAGAGTTCGAGAAAAATTGAGAGTGTTTTGGGATTTCAGGGCGGCGGGTCTGATGAGAATGAGGGAGTTAGGGTAGGTTGTTAGGTTTAATTAAGGAAGGGTGAATCCTGACCGTTGATCTTCAGTGATCAACGATCCAGATTTAGATGGGTATGTGAGGAACGGGTTGGGTCGTTTAAACGGGTTAAGAATTGGGTTAGGTAGTATTGGGATGGTCCAAAATTGGGCTCAAAATCGGGTCAAGTAGAGGGGATCAGTTTGACTATAATTGTAATGCAAATGGTCTAGTATTTAAATAGCCAGTTTACCACTTTTATTTTATAAAATAGTAAAAATGATTTCTAAAAGTAAATTAAAAGTACTGAAACAATTAATAGTATATAAAAATTAATTTAAAATTACCGAAATTAATTTTATAACTATAAACGAAATTAAATCTTAAAAATTGGCTAAAATTACAATTATACATTTTAGCTTTAAAAATACCAGATGAATTTGGAAAAATATATTAAAAAAATTACCTTCACTATTGTTTGGTATAAATATGAGAACAAACATAAGTTACTCATGAAATGATAATTTTGGGAATAAGTATTGATTTTATACTGATAAAAATAGATAATAAATTGATTTTAAAAATTTTAAAACTAGAAAAAATGCCAAAACGCTTAGCTATGCTTATATATATATATATATATATATATATATATATATATATATATATATGCTATTTTGAAAGTATTTTGCCTATAAAAATATGTGGGGAAAAGTTGGGTATCAACAACTGCCCCTCTTTACCCGGGAAGGATGAAAGAGTTGTCGGGTAAAGATACGATGTCGAATTTTGACCGGATGACACAATTGAAGGTTTTTGACCGAGCTCTGGTTCCTATGCTGCCTACATATCCCTGGTCCTATAGGAACCAAGCCATATGTAGTTCGTGACCCATCGGCGGAATATGCCGATGGGGTTTTTCGAAAGACAGACGCGCTATTCAGGTTGGGAAAGATGGTCGGAGTTTAGTAGGCTGTGGGAATTGGAGCGGGATTGCTGCTATTGAGACGGCCGTTGATAGCCGTTGTACCTGCAAATGAGTAATACCAACATATATTGTGCGCAAATTTAAACGTGATGCAAGTTCCCATTGGACCATGAAATGCTTGTCTTCGGAAGGTTAGGATGACGTCCTCAGACCATGACGTCGTGGGCCTTGAAGCGTATAATGAGGATTCACAGGCTATGGAATGATGTTCTCGGGCTATGAGAATGATGCCTCTGAACCATGATGCCTTTGAATAATGACATGCAAAAGATAAAGCAGGGGTCCTCAGGTCATGACATGGTGTTCTCGGGCTATGAAAATGGTGCCTCTGAACAATGACGCCTTTGGACGGTTTGGCGATCTTTCAGCCCATGAAATACAGGATTTGGTGATCTTTCAGCCGATGCAAGGCTTAAATGAAGTGGCAATATTTCAACCGTGCGAAAAATGTAAATACCAATGGCGATATTTCAGCCGATGTAAAGTGTAAATATAAATGGCGATATTTCAGCCGATGTAAAGTATAAATGGTGATATTTCAGCTGATGTAAAGTGTAAATATAAATGGCGATATTTCAGCCGATGCGGAATTCAAATAAAGTTGGCAATATTTCAGCCGATGCAAGACATAAATAAAAGGTGGCGGTATTTCAGCCGATGTAAAGTGTAAATATAAATGGCGATATTTCAGCTGATGTAAAGTATAAATGGAAATATTTCAGCCGATGTAAAGTATAAATGGTGATATTTCAGCTGATGTAAAGTGTAAATATAAATGGCGATATTTCAGCCGATGCGGAATTCAAATAAAGTTGGCAATATTTCAGCCGATGCAAGACATAAATAAAAGGTGGCGGTATTTCAGCCATGCAGATGGAGGTTGAGCTTAACCTCGAAAGGCAGAATGGTAGCCTTATGCAATGCAAAAAAATGCAGGATGGAGACAGTGCTTAGTCCCGGAAGGCCGAAAGGTAGCCTTATGTAATGCAGATAAAATGTAGATGGAGACAATGCTTAGTCTCGGAAGGCAGAATGGTAGCCTTATGCAATGCAAAAGATGCAGGTGGAGACAGAGCTTAGTCCCGGAAGGCAGAATGGTAGCCTTATGCAATGCAGCAGATGCAGGTGGAGACAGAGCTTAGTCCCGGAAGGCAGAATGGTAGCCTTATTCAATGCAGCAAATAAAGGTGAGGGGTAACGAAATCTCTTAGCTGATAAATGATAAATGATAATTGATTGCATCATTGTGGTTGCTGGGGATATCATGTGCGGATAGCACTTGTAAGCGAGTGATGATTCTGGGTGTTGTACTCCTAAAAGTATGAGTATGTAATCATATCTGATGATTTTATGTCTTGGGGTGCCTGCGTTCGAAGAAAATTCGTGAGTTTTGTAAGGGGGAAGGTTAGTTCGTCTTCCCGTGGACCTCGCTTGTCCTACTCGGCTCTCGCTTTTGTTGGGGGTAGTGTCACTACACAAAACATTTTGATAGTAGCCATGCATGGTTTAGTAAAAATATGATATAGACACATAATTTAAAAATGAATTTTCTTTTAGATGAACCGACAATTGCGACACGGTTCAAGACATTGCGACCTCTTGCTCCAGAATTTTGAGGGTCCTCCTCAAAATTTTGCCCCAATTTACTGGGCTGGTGCTTCTGATGGCTGCGCGCGACGAATGCCTGAAAGTCAACTTCGAAATTTTGAGGGTCCTCCTAAAAATTCTGCCCCAATTTCCAATATTGGGGGGAAATGAAATTTTTATTGAATTGTGACTTAACCCATAGGGCTGCCTACGTATCCCCTCTTAAACAGGAATCAGGTTAGACGTAGTTCAAATTACATCATAAGAGAAATCATAAGTGGTTACACATGGTAACGTTTGATTACATCAGAATTGATCAGCTTCAGCCAAACTTCTCCATCCATTTCTGCGAGTATGAGGGCTCCTCCGATTAGAACCCAGTGAACCATTTCCCTGAGGCTTTATCTTGATGTGGAAAGATTTTCTTCAATACCAGCTGTCCTGGTGTAAATTATCTTGGCTTGACTCTTCTGTTGAAAGCTCTGGGCATTCTGTTTTGATACAATTGACCACGACAAATCGCATTCATTCTCTTCCCATCAATTAGAGCTAGTTGCTCGTAGCGGCTTTTTACCCATTCCGTATCGTTAAGTTTCGCTTCTTGTATGATCTTTAAAGAGAGGATCTCTACTTCGGTGGGAATGACTGCCTCTGTACCATACACCAGTATGTAGGGAGTTGCCTCGGTTGACGTGCGAACTATGGTACAGTATCCCAATAAAGCAAATGAGAGTTTTGTGCCATTGCTTGTGCTTCTCTATCATCTTCCTTAGAATCTTCTTGATGTTCTTATTGGTCGCTTTTACAGCTCCATTCATCTAAGGTCTGTAGGTTGTAGAATTCTTGTGTTTGATTTTGAATGTTTCACACATTGCTTTCATCAGGTTACTACTGAGATTGGAACCATTATCAGTAATAATTGATCTGGGATGCCGAATCGGCAAACGATACGGTTGCGGACAAAGTCTGCCACAACCTTCTTGGTTACTACCTTATGTGATGCTACTTCAACCCATTTAGTGAAATAATCAATTGCCACTAAAATGAACCTATGTCCGTTTGATGCGACATGCTTGATAGGTCCGATGACATCCATTCCCCAAGCGGCAAACGACCATGGTGAGCTTGTTGAATTAAGCTCATTAGGAGGCACTTTTATCATATCCGCATGTATCTGACAGCGATGGCATTTTTAGATACACTAGATGCAGTCCGTTTCTATAGTCATCCAAAAATATCTAGCTCGGAGTATTTTCTTGGCTAAGACAAAACCATTCATTTGCGGACCACAGGTTCCTGCATGAACCTCCTCTAACAACTTGGATGCTTCCTTTGCTTTGACACACCTCAGTAATCCCAAGTCGGGAGTCCTTCTATACAGAATTCCTCCGCTATGAAAGAAGTGATTGGATAACCTCCGCAGTGTGCACTCCTGAGTAGCGTTTGCAAATTCTGGGTATTCTCCTGTCGCCAAATATTTCTTAATGTCATGAAACTATGGTTTTTCGTCTGCTTCTTCCTCGACATGAGCACAGTAAGCTGGTTGATCCTAGATTTTTATCGGGATAGGATCAATGAAGTTCTTATCTGGATGATGAATCATGGATGATAGAGTGGCCAATGCGTCGGCGAACTCATTCTGGATTCTCATGGATCATAGAGTGGCCAATGCATCGGCGAACACGTTCTGGATTCTAGGAACATGCTGGAATTCTATCTTTGTAAACCTCTTCCTCAACTTCTGTACATGATGCAAATATGGGAGTATCTAGGAGTTCTTGGTTGCCCATTCTTCTCGGACCTGATGTATAAGCAGGTCTGAATCCCCGATCACTAGCAACTCTTGAATGTTCATATCAATGGCCAGCTTGAGCCCTAAGATGCAGGCTTCATACTCGGCCATGTTGTTGGTGCACGGGAATCTGAGCTTGGCAGACAACGAATATTGCTGACCTATTTCTGATACTAGAACTGCTCCTATGCCAACTCCTTTAAAGTTTGCTGCTCTGTCGAAAAACATCCTCCAACCATCATAGGATTCTACGATATCTGCTCCTATGAAAGAGACCTCTTCGTTAGGAATATACATCTTTAGAGGCTCGTATTCTCCATCCATGAGATTTTCAGAAAGATGATCTGCTAGTGCGTATCGTTTAATTGCCTTCTGGGTTATGTAGACAATATCAAATTCACTCAGCAAAATTTTCCACTTGGCTAGCTTGCCCGTGGGCATGGGCTTCTGGAAGATATACTTCAGCGGATCCATTCTCGATATGAGATAAGTGGTATAGGTGCAGAAATAATGCCTCAAATTTTGAGATACCCAAGTCAGAGCATAGCAGGTGCGTTCCAGCAGAGAATACCGGGCCTCTTATGGGGTGAACTTCTTGCTGAGGTAGTAGATGGCTTGCTCCTTTCTCCCTATTTCATCATGTTGTCCCAATACACAACCGAATGCCCCATCCAGTACTGCAAGGTTGAGCAATAGTGGTCTACCTGGTTTAGGTGGAACCAGAATTGGCGACGTTGATAGGTATTCCTTGATCCTATCGAAGGCTTTCTGACAATCATCAGTCCATTTGGTGGCAGTGTCCTTTTTCAACATCTTAAAGATTGGCTCACAAATGATAGTGGACTGGGCTATGAACCGGCTAATGTAGTTGAGTCTCCCCAGGAAACTCATAACCTCTTTCTTGTTCTTTGGCGATGACAATTCTTGAATGGCCTTAACCTTTAACGGATCCAGTTCTATCCCTCATCGACTTACGATGAACCTAAGCAATTTTTCGGCATGAACCCTGAATGCACATTTGGCGGGATTCAATTTCAAATTGTACCTTCTCAGTCTGTTGAAGAAATTTCTCAGATCTTCCATGTGGTCAATGGCTTTCTTGGATTTGATGATGACATCGTCTACATACACCTCGATCTCTTTGTGTATCATGTCATGGAAAATAGTAGTTATGGCCGTCATGTAGGTGGCCCCAGCATTCTTTAACCCAAACGACATCATCTTGTAACAATACATCCCCATAGCGTAATAAAAGCTATTTTCTCAACGACTTCCTCATCCATCCATATCTAATGATATCCAGCAAAACAATCAACAAATGACTGCAGCTCGTGCTTGGCGCTGTTTTCGATTAGAATGTGTATATTTGGCAAGGGGAAATCATCTTTCAGATTGGCCCGGTTGAGGTCCCGGTAGTCGACGCAGACCCTGACCTTCCTGTTCTTCTTAGGAACTGGCCCAATGTCGGCTTACCATGTTGGATACTCTACTACCTTGAGGACCTTGGCTTTGACTTGCTTGGTGACTTCTTCCTTGATTTTCAAACTTATGTCAGGCTTGAACTTCCTAAGCTTTTGTTTTACCGGCGGATATGTTGGATCCGTTGGCAGTTTGTGAGCTATAATTGATGTGCTGAGACCAGTCATATCATCATATGACCAGGCGAATATGTCCTCATATTCCCTTAGAAATTCTGTATATCTTCCTTTTCTGATGGTGACAGGTGAACACTGATGCTCGTTTCCTTAACATTCTCTGTATCCCCCAAGTTGACTACCTCAATTTCGTCCAAGTTAGATTTAGGCCTATTCTCATAGTCCTCAGCCTCTTTAATGACCTCTTCTGGTATATCATCCTCTTCGGAGTCTATATTCATTTGTTGCATTATCTCGTTGCATGTCACATTCGTCGGTTCATCAAGATAAGCAATTGTAATGTTGTGTAAAATAGAGTAAACGATAGAGAAAAATAATAAGAGAGAGATTTATAAGAAACTAAAATACTTTGATAAATTCCATAATTGTCTTGAACATCGAAGCTCTTTTCGAAATATAAAGAAAATACGGAAAGGAAATCGACTAGTGAGAAAGTAAAAGATAATGTATGGTGCTTTGTTCAGCCTTGCTGCCCCGAAGCTTTCTGAGCCTTGATGGTTCTGATGGACCAATTATTGAGGCGCGCTCCACTACTCACAGCTTGTATGGAAGGGCCTTCCTCCCCTTCCTCCTTGAAAATGACATAATAGTCCATATTGTCATCTTCCAAGAATAGATTCTTCATTGTCACCAATGTTTGTTCTTCTTCTGACCCATATATGATGTCTGCCGGCTGGAAAGTCTACTCCAGGCGAGGTATCGGCTTCTCCAGTGGATAATAAGGGCCGCGCCATGGTGGCGATCACTCCTTGAATTCTTCCCAAGTATATCCATACCCCAACCCAAAGGTGGTGCCATGTTTCTTCAGCTTGATAGGTTTAGTGATTCCCTAGAGGTTCTCACCGATTCCCTTGCCAGGTTCATATCCGTTCCAATTTAGTATACTTTCGATCTTATTTTCCCACAACTTATCCTTTTCCACGGTGCTGACTCGCTCAATGTGATGGTAGGTTTCTCCGCCTATCTTCCTTCTTCCTCCGATCGCTGGGATGGTCTGGCGACTGTATATGGGATTACTACCGTCGCCATGAATAATCACCTCTTGGTGGTTCCACTGGAACTTCATTGCCTGGTGCAGGGTTGATGCTATAGCTCCAACGGCGTGGATCCAAGGTCGTCCCAATAGTAAGTTGTAAGATTCTGGGATGTCTATCACTTGAAAATCAACGTCGAACCAAGTCGGTCCCATTTGTAGACACAAACTGATCTCCCCAATAGTGGAACCATCAAAAGCTTTGACGTTGATGGCCCCATCCTTGATCTCATGTAGGCTCTTTCCCAATGTTTTGATAGTCACCAATGGACAAATGTTGAGGCTGGATCCTCCATTAATCAGAATCCGGGTGATGAAATAGTCTTCACATTGCATTATGATGTGCAATGCTTTGTTGTGGCTCAGCCCTTCCGCTGGCAACTCATCTTTGTGGAAAGTGATTTTATGGCTCTCCAATACCTGCCCTACCATATTTGCCATTTCTCCTCCAGTTATGTTGCTGGGCACATATGCCTCACTTACCACTTTCAATAAGGCATTTTTATGTGCGTCAGAGCTCTGTAGTTGGGAAAAGATGGAGATCTGAGCTGGCGTCTTGTTCAATTGGTCAATGACTGAGTACTCTTTTGATTGTATCTTTCTCCAAAGGTCATCAGGCCCAGTTTCAGTGACGGTCGGTCGCCCATATGCCTGCTTACTGGACTCAGCTAGATGCTCTGGAGTATAAACCCTGCCAGTTCTGGTCATGCCCTGTGCCACAATTGCTTCTCCAGATCTAGTTTTCCCTTTCCTTCTTGCCTCAGTGGTGTAATCCCAAGGAACGACCTGTGTGTGGAATGACGTTATGGCTAACATTGCTACAGGAATGGGCACCTCATTTTGGGAGGTAACACAGCAACTTCAAATGGTATAGGTGCCTTTGGAGACCCAAACTCAACCTCAATTGGCTCTGTCATCTTTGTAAAAGACGGTGTTTCAAGCTCGAGTGGTACAGACATGTTCACTTTAGTATCCCAGAGGGCTGGATCTGGACTACAATTGAATTAAGTGTGATTGTTGGTTTCTTCGGCTCATCGCTTTCGGCAATCAATCCAATCGACCCTTTGGGATCCCAATCATCTTTTATCTCGATCATGTGAATGCCTCTACCCTTGTGGTCAGGAAGAGGATTGTTGCGAACATTAGGAGCAGGCTTATTTGCCACAATGATCTTGTTGTTAATTAAATCTTGGATTTTATCCTTTAGAGAGTGGAACTCATCAATGGTATGCCCCTTAATGTCGGAATGGTATGCACAGGTTTTGTTCGGGTTGACCCATTGGAAAGGATTTTCTGGATTTATGGCAGGGATAGGGGTGACATAACCAGCAGCTTTAAGCCTTTCATATAGCTGGTCGATTGGTTCGGCGATGGTGGTGTATTGCTTGGGAGGTCTACGGTCGAAGTTAGGACGCGGTCTAGGGAAGTTTTGGCGGGTGGGAGGTGATTGATAGTGAGAGGGCTGAGCATTATAGGTTTGGTAGATGGGTGCGGGTTGGGAATATCTTAGTGAGGCACGTTGATATGTGGGGGGTGGAGATGATTGGTAAGTAGGTGATGGAACTTGATAAGAGGGCGGAGGTGCTTGGTAATTAGGGGTAGGTTGATATATGAGAGGAGACACTAGGTAGGTTTGGTATTTTACTGGGGATTTCATTCTTTGTGCAACCATCAGGACACTCACATCCTTTTCTTAGACGTGCCACCAGACTGTAGAGCCTTGTTGGTAGCCTGCAATGCCTCAAAATTAGTGACCATACCACTTTTAATGACTTCATCAATCCTTTCCCCTAGCTTGATGATGTCGGAGAATTTCTAGCTTTCAATCAGTATCAACCTTTCGTAGTACTATGGGTCCTGAGCTCGGACAAAAAATCTATTCATCTATTTTTCCTCTAAGGATGGCCTGACCTTAGCAGCTTCAGATCTCCAACGAGTAGCATACTCGTGAAATGTCTCAAAGGGTTTCTTCTTTAAATTCTAGATGTAGAATACATATGGCGCATTCTCTGTATTGAATCTGAACCTGTCCATGGAATCAGATGCCATACCTACCCAATTTGTCCACTTCTTGGGGTCTTGGCTAATGTACCAAGATAGAGCATCCCCTTTCAGACTTCTCATAAAGAGCTTCATGCGGATCTTTTCATCTCTCCCGACTTCGACCAACTTATCGCAGTATGCCCTCAAATGGACTCTAGGATCCCCTGTGCCATCAAACATTTTGAACTTGGGAGGTTTGTACCCCTCCGGAAGTTCAACATCTGGCTGGATGCAAAGGTCCTCATAATTCAGCCCCTCGATACCTTTGTTTCCTTCAACACCCTGGACTCTGTTAGTAAGTTTCTTGAGCTCTGCGGCCAGGTTCTTGATAAGAGAGTCTTTGTCATCAGACTCAGGTGTGCTTGAAATGGAATGTGGCATAGTTTCCACGTAAATTGGATTGTGGTGGGGATGATCCTTTGTGGAGTTTAGTGGTTCGAGAGTGGGTAGTGGGGTGTTGTTCGAAGTGTGGCATGTGTTGCAGTGGTGATGGGGAGCGGGTTGGTTTTGTGGTTTCAGAATGTTTTGTGGAGGTGTAGGATTTGGAGAATTGACATTCGGGGTGGTGAGGGAAAATGATAAGTTTGCCAAGTTCCGAACTTGGTCCAGTTCCTCCTAAAATTTCAACAATTTCTGCTCAAGTTGGGCGGCACTTTCCTTGGACACCTGAATACCCTAAGTAACCTCTACCCGTTCACCCGAGTTCTCCTTGCTGATGTTGGTCAAGTCTTCCATTTTTGTTTTTTTGTTCTTGATAGGACTAAGAGGAGGAGGAGGAGGAGGTGGAGGTCTCTTGGATCTTGTTGAGTAGGATGATGATGCCAGAGTGCACGAACTAACCTTTTGGGGATGTTAATAAAACAAAAAACAAAAAAGGTAACAAGTTAGTAAGGGTTATGAGAAAGAATGTTGCAATATTTAAACACATAATGTAAGGATGTAAATCGTATCCTAATCTGGGTGCCTCGTTGTGCCCGAGGTAGGCCTAGCGACAAGTTGATTTGGAGAACTTATAATGCTTAATGCCTCATTTTATTGATAAAATAAGACGAATCCCAAAATGACACTAAAATTACAGAATGTTAAAATGTCACTAATGGCCATTGGCCTTACTACATTTAAAGCAAAGAAAATAATCCTATCTATTTGGTCCCGAAAAGATCTTCCCCAGACTCGGCATCTTTAGCTCCATCGAACAGCTTCACCAGCTCACGCAGTCCCAGCAGCAAGTAGGTACTAGCCAAGTGTCATCCTTCATTTCCCTCAGCGTTCTGGCAATTTTCGATTATCTGGATGAACTTCCTTTCCAATTCTACCAAACCTCGCTCCAAATACCCTAGTCATTTGTTGGCGCTGACAGTCATATCCTTCCATTCCCAGATCAACTTTTGATGAGCTTCTTGAATTTCCCGGTGTTCATTCTCGTTCTCCCGAATCCTTTTATGCACTTGGTTGTACTTAAACCGTTCCTCAGCCTTTTAATCGACGACCCTGTGACCTCGAGGTCCCAAGACTTCATGATCGTCTTCCAACCAACTTGGATAGTATGGGGTATAACCATCATGGTATCTATCAGGTTCTGTGGGATCTTTTTCCAGGATGATTTTGCAATGCCACATGTGTTGAGCTTGACATTTGTATGGGCTATCATCGTCTTGGAAATCGTCCCTGAAGTGACTCATCTTGTCTTCCTTTGGTATGACCTGCTTCCTCCCTAACTGTCTTATGACTCGAAGAGGGACATAGGGATAAGTTCCTCTCAGACCAATGAGTATAAGGAATAGGGCATCTCGAGATCCGATGATGAATTCTCCAGTAGGGAACCATTCGAACATCCATTGCACTTTGTCTTCTTTCAGATTTTCAAACAACTCTAACCACTCTTTAGCATCTTCTGGTTGAGCAAACATGTTAGGTATATAGTTCATTCACCTTGGCTGATGGAAGGCGATATGATCATCCCAGTCTCTGCGCAAAATCTCTTGCCGATATTCACCCTTTTGGAGGTGCTCCATAAGCCAGAGTTGGAGTAGTAAGTTGCAACCTTCAAAGTGATTGGCCCCTTGTTGACAGTTTCCAGGGCTCGGTATATTTTAGCAACAATCATACGTACTATGCTAAAAGGATGCCCACCGATTCCTTCCATTAGAGTCTTGGTAACCATGGCCCGTCTGGTATGGGTCCTAGCCTTCTTCATGGGAAATACTATCATCCCCAAGAAGCAGAATACGAAGACGAAGGCTCTTCTGTGGATATGCCCCAATGAGGTTAGGGCGAAATCGTCTGGGTAGGTGCGGTAGGACTTGCTATGGCTGTGCCTGTCGTACAGATAGTCAAAAGGAATGTAAGAGTCCTTCAAACAAGTCAAGTCTGAGTTTTTCTTCAGTCCTATCATCTTGAGAAAACCCCTACCCTTGTGATTTTCTGGCATAAGCAAACCCGGAATCTCCTAAGGAATACCAGCTAACCCTCCTATTTCTTCGAGCAAAGGGGTCATTTCAAGGTCCTCGGAGCGAAATACTAATCTATCACTGTCCCAGAATAAAGTTGCAGCCTCTATGATTTTGTTGTCGAGTTAGATTTCTAAAAGAGAAGGCAAATTCCCCAAGTATTTGCAGACGAGAGTTTGGTCACTGGAGTGAAAGTCTTCCCACTAGCTTAGCAACCTTGGGTGGATGTTGGTTACCATGTTGAATCTGGGGACTTCGTGCCTCATTTTCTGTAAAACAAAGTGTTAGACCCTTACCCTGCCGGAATCGACTATTTAAACCAATAATTAGCATGATGGAATTTAGTTCTCCAAATAAATGCACAAAATATGGTGGTGTTCGTTTGGTTTCCAAGGAAACCTAGTGGATTTTGGATAAGGCTATCTTAAAGAGTCATTATGCGGACAACATAATTGACTCGACTAGGTTTGACAGTGATGCATGCACAGTTAAACAGAATAAGGTTTACATGGGGGTATTAGACCGGCACCCTTGAGCGAACAACTCAAGAGGGAAAGACACGAAACCGTCAACTGCACCGCTGATCAACTGGTTTTACCGCAAATACGCCATTACCAAATTTAGGGGGTGATATATTGGAAGGGTGCAACCACTCATCATAAGCGTTGCTATGGTATATGTTTGGGCATGAGTGGAATATGATGTTGAATATGCAATTACAAGAATGAATCAAATTTCCACGTTCATAAAAATAATAATTACAATAATTGCTCATGATTACAATAGTATTGAAGGAAAGCGGTAAAAGCGTTAAAGAAAACAAAACAAAAAGCCAAGTCAATTTCGAAGTAGAAGAGATATAAAGTCATAAAAACAATAAAGAAGCTATAAAGTCACAAATAACAAGTAATGGTAAAAGCCTAAATGAAAAGTCCCCAGCAGAGTCGCCATGCTGTCGACGCCCGCTTTTTTTGCGAAAAAGGGTTTACGACATTCGGGAGGACAACTCTTTTCCCTTTTTGATGAATTGGGTTTTGGATTGGAGGTTTAAGAGTCACCACCTAATGATTAAGTGCATTAGGACACTAACAAGGGTTTTTCAGTTGGAAAACCAGAGTTTGGGTAAGGGCTAGAAATTGTCTCGAGGGTAAGGTGTTAGGCACCCCTCAAGACTCATTAATTTGGTTCCCGGCCATGTTATAATTGTGACTTCAAGTAAAAGTAACAAATAAGAAAATAAAGGCTCGACTTGATGAATTAAAGTTTGTAAACAAATTAAAATTTGGAGAAACAGAAAGGGAACAATTTTTTTTTGAGGAAAACAGCTTGGAAGTTCTGAAACATTACAAAAGATAAAAAAATAAAGGGAAGGGGGTCCTAGGTTTACAAATAATATGGATCATATCAATGCAATACCCAACAATCACTCGTTGAAAGAGGGGCTACACGTGGCATTAGCGCATCGGTCATCATATCCATATCTACCCCTTCCCACCCTGTTTATGTATTAAAGCAAAAAATATTTTCGTTGCTTATTGCATGCTATTACCCGTCCCAATCCTATCAGTCCTAGAGGCATTTGGGACTATTAATCCTAAGGGGAGGGAGTTGAGCTTTCAAGAGTTTAAAAGGATAAAAAATCTAAAGCGACAAATAAAACACATAGGCAGTTAAGGGAGAACAAATAGCAGTTAAAGGCTCATAGCAGACCTCCTCATTTAAAGAAACAGATTGTTTAGCATGACTTACAAATACCGGTTAGGTCTTTAATTAACTTAACGTAGGAAGGATGGTTGATGTAGCATATATTTTTAGATAAGAAGTCCGAATTAGACCTACTTGCTGGTTGTAACTATTAAAGACTGGCAAAGTTGATTAATCACCTACAGGTTTGCCTTGATGAGGCCTAGAATTGGTATCTAACATCCGCAGAAGGCATGCTAGTTTTAAGAAAGATTACTGATTTAGTAAACAAGATCTACAGATATTAAACGACATTTTACTACTGCTTTTAGACTTGTAAACAAGATAGACAATTTAGATTCATTTAGTTATCTCTATAAGCATGCTTTTCTAAGCGTGATTTAATCAGAACGTTTATAAAAAATATGCAGGAATCCTGTAGGCATGATATCTAGAGTACATTTATTATTATTTAACCTATAGATTGTTTGCCTAAGGTGTGTATGCAAAAGCACAGAAAAACTTAAAGACATGATTTCTAATGCAAATGAATAAATTGTATGCAGGATTTCTATACGCAATAATGAATGGACTTAGAGGCAGGATTTCTATATGCAATAATGAACAAACTTATAGGCAGGGTTTCTATATGCAATAATGAATAGGCTTAGAGGCAGGATTTCTATATGCAACGATGAATGGACTTAGAGGCAGCATTTCTATATGCAATAATGAATAACTTACGGCATGATATCGATATGCAGATGAACAAATTGATAGGCATGTCATTTCTATGCAGATGAGCAAATTGTGATTGCAGAAGTAAACCTAAACATGATGTCTACCCCATATGCATAACATGAAGGTCCCTCCCCTATTTTTACTACACACCCCGTAGTTATTAAAAATTATTACAACTGAATGGACCCAAAAAAATAAATAAGTAAATTACATAAGCAATTAAAAGTTCCAACCAAAGAGAGCCTAATTCAGACTCCTAGTCTGACAAATGGAACAAACCAACTTCCAAGGACCCGATTTTCCAAAGACTTCTCTTATTTGGGATGAGTCAAAGTTCCAAGGAGTTTCACGAACTCCAGGCAATGCTTATACCCCAAATATCATTGTAGAATTACAGTGCAGTGTGGAAGGGCCAGCCCTCAAATGTCCAAGTTCAGAGGGAGCTCAAGGTCCCAAGGAAAGGCTCATAGGAGGGGGCAGGACTTAGAGTCTAAGAATGAGTGTAAGTGCAATAGGTGGGGATTAGGGAAATCAATGGCTGGCTGGTGATCATGCCCAGTAATTGGGATACTGGCACACCCCTAACCAGCCTATCAGCTTTAGGGTTGGGGAGTTAAGACATGTTGAAAGTCAGGTTCAACCTTGGACAACAATTTTGATGCTGCCAAGCTATACCTTAACTCAGCAAACATAGGGGAATGAGGTATGGGGGTTCACAATAGAAACAAAGTACAAGAAAAGGGGCACACATAGTTAATATTAAACATAAACAGTAAAGTAAACAAGAATGTTGGAACTATAAAGTAAGCACATAGAGGTGAAGCTGAAATCAAAATCAGGACATACCAGTTTCAGGAAATAAGAAAAGAGAAGCAGTAGCCTTGTGAAAGCCAAAGTGCAGATAAGAGACAAGAATGCTCTAAGTTTAAGTGATTGTGATTTTTTAGTATGCTCAAAATCGTGTCTGTTGTGTAAAAGAGAGTCATGTATTTATAGTGTAGAAAGTAGGCAGAAACAAGGCAAGAAATTATTTTGAATGCTGATTGCTAATCAATCACACGAAAATCTCCCCTTAATTAAGGGATTCAGATTCAAACGTGCATAACTAATTAAGGGAATAAATTAATCAAACTCTTTTCAAAGCAGTATAAGAGGGGTAAATACATATTAGTTATTTAAGAAAAAGGTATTGTTAGTACAGTTATGTAACTAAGGAAAGAGAATCAATTAACAACCACGAAACCAGAAGTCCAAATACTTGGTAAGAATGAACCCGGTCAGAAAAGGCGAAGAAAAGATTTTACTTAAGGAAAATCAGTGACAATCAATTAACCCAAAAAAAAAAGATTCTGATTCAATCATACATATAAAAGAACTGTCAAGTTATAAAGAAATAGGTTCAAATTCAGTACATAGGTCCAAAGTGAGTTTGAGAGAGTCCAGGGCTCCAAATAGAACCCTAGTCCAAACACAAGACCAAACTCGCCAAAAACCCCAAATCCTAGGGTTTTCAACTTGAATCAGATGCAGAGAAGACAGATAACTGAAACAGGCTCAGAGGTCTCTTTCAGAGACTCATGAGAAAACAAACAGGTAAAATAGCAGGTTCGAAACAAACATGGTGCAAAAGCTGATTTGAAGCATAAAGATACATGTTTCAAGAAAAGCTTGGAACTTAAACAAGTTCAAAAGACAAAGAGGTAGTATAAACTTAAGGAAACAGTAGATGAAACATGTCTAGAAAGCATTCAAACAATTTCCTAAAAGAGGGTAAGTAGAGAACTAAGAGCTTTGTAGAAAATACAGTTAAAGGAACACAGAGGTACACAAACACATAAGATAAATGTGTGAGAGCATGATATAGAAACCAGTAGAAGAAGGATGGGAGCACAATAGAAAAAACATGCATAATAAGGCAAATATAAAAACATAGGAGAAAACATGAGAGGTAGGAAAGAGAACATAAGAACAATAGCAGAGACAGATTCACCCGAAGGAAAGAAGAAAAAGAGTCAGAGAAACATTTCGAACATTTCAGAAAACGCTAGAAACGAAAAAAGAAACCACTTTGAAAGTAATTTTTAAAAGAAAATCGGGGAAACCTTTTGAAAACTCAAAATAGAGCATGGATATACACAGATCTAAAGAGAATCGAAGAAAAACATCAAACAGCTAGGGTTTCAGATGAACCCTAGAATGAGAAAGGCTTGGAAATGGTCCGATTTAAGTCAGATAAGGCTGGAATTAGGCTTAGGAGGCTAGGGAGCCAGGCCGGAGATGACCGAAAACCTCGAGACGGCGGAGGTCTTAGTGAAGACCTTTGAGGTCTTGCCTCGAACCTTCAAGTATCAGATGTTTGAGAGCAGAGGGAGGTGAGTCTAAGCCATCCATGGTATGAGAGGCCATGGATTCCGATGAGATTGAGGTTGGAGATGGTGAGTGAAGCTAGGGTTTCGAGAGAGTTCGAGAGAAAATGAGAGTGTTTTTGGATTTCAGGGCGGCGTGTCCGGTGAGAATGAGGGAATTCGGGTAGGTTGTTAGGTTTAATTAAGGAAGGTTGAATCCTGGCTGTTGATCTTGAGTGATCAACGGTCCAGATTTAGACGGGTATGTGGGGAACGGGTTGCGTTGTTTAAACGGGTTAAGAGTCGGGTTAGGTAGTATTGGGCTGGTCCGAAATTGGGCTCAAAATTGGGTTAAGCAGAGGGGATCAATTTGGCTATAATGGTAATGCAAGTGGGGCTAGTATTTAAATAGCCAGTTTTACCCCTTTTATTTTATAAAATAGTAAAAATGATTTTAAAAAGTAAATTGAAAGTACTGAAACAATTAATATTATATAAATATTAATTTAAAAATATCGGAATCAATTTTGTAACTATAAGCGGAAATAAATATTAAAAATGGGCTAAAATTACAATTATACATTTTAGCTTTAAAAATACCAGATGAATTTGGAAAAATATATTAAAAAAATTACCTTAACTATATTTTTGTATAAATATGAGAACAAAAATAAGTTACTCATGAAATGATAATTTTGGGAATAATATTAATTTTATACTGATAAAAATAGAGAATAAATTTATTTTAAGAACTTTAAAACTAGGAAAAATGCCAAAACGCTTAGCTATGCTTATATATGCATATATAAGCAAATTTGAGAGTATTTTGCCTATAAAAATATATGGGGGAAAATTGGGTATCAACAATGCCGACCTCCACAAGTACCTCTCCTCGAGATCTGCAACGAATATATTCCTCGACCCTCTTTTTGCGGTCGAGGATCCTCTTCAACTCGGTTTGGGCTTCAGTTGCTTCCTTCAAATAAATTTCCATCTCCTGATCAGCCTTAGTCCGACTCAATGTTGCTTCCACCCGAGCATCGTTAATTTCAGCCCTGACCTTTGAGAGTTCGGACTCGAGCCTCGTGATCATATCCGCTTGAACTAAAGTGTTGTCACGAGCCAATCGGAGTTAGACCTCAAGCGGGAACTTTAGCCAAAGCGCCCCTCTCCTCTAAAGCTTGAGCCTGCACCTGAGCCCTCAGTTCACCGCAAGCATTCCTGACGTGGTCATTTTCACCTTTAAGGTATTCCAAAGCCTCCGTCTTTTTCTGCAGCTAAGATAGGCAAAAGGATTAACCTTAAGGGTCAAAAAGAGCCAAACGCGTACTATAAACTCGTAATTCGAGCTCCGATACACCTCATATCGCTAGTGCATCAACTCAACCTTATGCTCATCGCTAATAAGCCTAAGGGACTCACCCTCATCCAGAGATTTCCGAAGCCTGACACCATTAAGAAGAAGCTCAGACCTGATCCTATCAAAGGCCTGCAAAAGAAAAACTCAATAAAGGAAGAAAGATGCAAAATACGAAATGACTGCGCCAAAACTCACCATGAAGTGAAGCCGGCGGACTTCCTCGAAGGCCAAGCAAACTTCCTACGGTCCAGTCCTTTCAGACCCAGAAGAACCAACCTCGATCGAGGCATGTTCACTTGGAGGAATCGCCGCTTCGAAAACAAAGACTCCAGGATCAGCAGACTCGGGCGACGATCTTTCCTCAAAGACACGGGCCCGTTTTGCCCCACTAAAAGCCTCATCACACTGCAAGTGTAAGTCCCTTTTATCACTATCATCCCTTGGCTCGGAGGCCGACGACTCATCCCCCCCCCCCAGGAGGAAAATAGCCTCACCCCAAGGGGCCACCCAATACCTACGACGGCAAAGCCAATACAAAAGAAAAGGGGAAAATGTCATCTCAAATATACGAATACCAAGGTAAAAGCAGCATACGCACGTACCTGGTTATTTTGCTTCCCATTTGCCACGGGACACAACTCACCACCTACGCTCGTCGCATGTCGAATGGGTTACCAACCTCCGGACCCAGCCAGGCAAATAGGGAACTTTTCCTGGCGACCACAAAGTTGCTGCAGGAAAGAAGGAAACACAATTACTAAGCTGGCTTTCGCTATAAGTAAATAAAAGAAATCTCGAGACACTCCACTCACGCGCATAATTCCATCCCTCGGGAAAGGGCATGAGCTCCATGGGGATAACGTCAGCCGTCCGGACCCAGATAAATCGGCTGGCCCAATCTTGATCCCCATCTTCCTCATCATCAACAACAAAGGGCGTAGACAAACGACACCGCAAAGTTAGTAGGCCTCGATGATGAAAGGGCCAGTACAACCTGACGAGGTGGCTAAGCATGAATTCGAGCGCAACCTTCTTCGCAAAAAATCTCATCATCAACACTATTTTCCAAAATAAAGGATGTATCTGTGCCAAAGTAACCTGATACTTCAGGCAGAAATCAAACACGACCCTATCCAAGGGGCCTAGTGAAAAAGGGTATAAGTGCACGTTCAAGAATCCATCAGCAGGGTCCGTAATACGCCCATTTGGGGAAGCACCTGCAACCCTACCCCCTCGTCCCATCCACAATATCTCCTTGCCATCTCCAGATGTTCCTCTCTTATCAAATAAATAGTCTTCAGAGTAAACTCCCGCTGATCCCAAACATCAGGAGCAGAAGTCTCCCTTCCCTGCCAAGCTGTCCCTGAAGTGGCAGTCATGGCTATGGTAGGATTGACGGACTAAAGCAGGGATCTACACCAACACTTTTGCGCTTAAGGTAACGAAGTACCTAATGCCAAGGACAACTATATTTAATAATGGGATCTTGCAATAGAAGCAAGAGCCACCCCACATATGTGTGGGAGATAGCAATGACTCGCCTAACCAGAATAGGCCCTGGGAGGCCAACGTCCTCGGTATAGACCCTGGGGTGGCACCCAACCCTAGAGGTATCCATTGAAAAGAAGTTAGGCCTCAAGGAGTCAATTGTATCTTTTCCAGTCTCGAGGTAGTGCCCGACCTCGAGGATCTCCACCAAAATGGAAGTTGGACTTCCGAAAGCCTTCAACGCTATTATAGAATTCGAGGGGGTGCCCGATCTCATGGTTTTCCTTTTTAAAAAGAAATGTAAGAAAGCGAAGCTCCAATTATGAAGGCTCTAGGGGGGCTCGAGGCATCGCCTAAGTATAGGGAACCCCTCAATGGAAATCTATCCACTATGGTTTAAAAGGCTATCTACATCAAGTTCAAAATAAACCCCCAGGTACCCAAAGCTGACCTTCGCTCAGGGTACCACTCTCAAAAGCTCCAGAACTCAACGTACTATCTCTATGCAACTCAAAAGGACCGACAACCCGAGTCTATCAAATCAATTCAAGCTTGGTCCGAGGTACGACGATGGGCTCGGAAAAGAGCCATGTCAATCGACAGAGGATCGAAAAGAACGCTCGTATCCGAGTAAGACATCAATAATCATCAACAAATTGAAACATTCAAAGTCCTCAAAGTATGCAAGAATATACAATAACAGGGCAAGTATCGAGGACAGAAATAAAAAAAGCATCTTTATATTCATAAGTATTCGTATTCAACGACCCCGAGGGATCCTTACATATGATTATAAAAGCCCACGAAGGGTGTCTTCATAGAAGCAAAGAAGCGAAGGAATACATATAGTGATGGCCCAGGTCCTAGTCCAAGCGCTCGAAGATCCACCTCGGCGTCAGCACCTCAAGTTTCCATCTTCCCCGGGAGCATGATCTCAAAGAAAATATCTTGTAAAGTGCCCTCTCCTCGGAAGCCCTGCCCCGGCCTTCCTTACTGATATCCCCAAAAGATAAACCAAGGAGCGGGGAGGGATGAAAAAATGTCATAGCTCGATGAAGGTCGAGGACCCTCAATGGCCAAGAGAACCACATAGAGACGGCAGACCTGACGAGCCTCAGCTTCGCTTGCAAGGCTACTTTAAATCCACTTCTTGGAGCATCAAGCCGTGCAAGCTACCATCTCGGAGAAGAGCTCCACGTCGAGCAGGGGTATGAAGGTGAGCAGTGGCGTATAATCTGATCCCTCTTTTGAGCATCGATATATAATTCGAAGAACCTTTTACGAGCAAGGAAATATGATCCCCGCATGTCATCATCTCGAGCAAACAAGGACAGTGACAACAGACGTAACATCAACCATATCATAGACAGAACAGCGTAATCATGCTCAACAAAGGGAAGCTCATGCAAAAAGCCACAACACAGCCTACATGAGCGATGCCAAGTGGCCGTAAGGCTGCAGACTCCTAACATGGCTATCAAACGATAGAGGAAGATGACATGGAGAAATGGGTGAACGAGCGGATAAAGGTATTTAAATACAAAAACAATGCCAGGACGTCCCCATTTATAAGGGATAACGATGCGGTCACTGAGGCCTTTGGAAGACTGATAGACAGATGTAATTGTTGTATCCTTGAAGAACTAAATCGACATCAGTACATTCACCTTGGAGGACGGGAATCGACAGTGCATTCAATGATGTCAAAATGCACAGGTCCATAGGACACCCCGATAGCCACAAAAGCTCGCGCCACATGTTGTATCATTGGTATGACATCATCGTAAGAAGCTCATGGAATCAAGTGTCAGAATCATTTCCCATCGCTTCATTCTGGGAAACGCAGAGACTATCTGTATGCGGCAAAATTAGAGGACTTAATTTCTAACTATCAAGCCACTTCGGGAGAAGGCCTCGAGATCTCGAGGACGTGGAGCTGCGACCGAATTCCCTCCCTCGGGGCTCATTGAGGCCCGACTCTAAGAGGACGAAGGTCGAGGTTAGAGCAGAAGTGGAAGTTCTCAAGGCACACAACTAAGTCTGACAAAGCCGGCCTATCTAGAGCCTATGCTGAAGCGTCCCGTCTAGTCATCTCATCCCCATACTTTATAATTAATGCACATTGTACGGTAACCAGGTTCCCCTCCTATATAAAGGGAACCCACACTACTTTGTAAGGATCTGATGTTGCTCCAACTATTCTTCAAAGGATCAATAATATCTCTCTCTCTTTCTTCTCTCTACCTTTTTCATTATCACTAGCTCGAGACTACTTTTAGCATTTATTAGTTTCATACTTGTTCCCCATTTATTGCTTGGTATTGGAAATAAAGGGAGTTGCTTGATCATATCTTAACTGTTGCCCCATTCTCGACTACTCTTGATAGCTCGAGCTCGAGCCAGATATCGACCTCGAGGTCCTTCATCGATCGGTCCGAGGCTCGGGCCGCAAGCATCTCAGTTTTATTATTGTCCCATTTCAACTTGTATCTCTTTGTTAAATTTCATGTTCTTAGCATCAATTGCTCTAACAACTAGCATAAAAATAGATCACATATTTTTAGAATCTCATTTACAAATTTAATTGTTGTTACCATTTTCATGGTAAACACCCATTTTATATGATAATACCAATGTTATTTATTTATCAAAGAATTCAGTACATCACTCTAGGGCTAAACATATAGAAATTAAGCATCACTTTATTCGTGATCGTGTTTCAAAAGGTCAAATTGTACTTGATGATATTTTTACAAAACCCTTGCTTGAAGAGAGATTCTATTTATTATGAAATCAAATTGGTTTAGGAAATGGCCCTTTTTAGTCTTTCATGATTATTTCTATAATATTTTATTACCTTGTTTTTCTTATTGAAATTTTAATTAAATACTACTTAATGCATCTTATATGATCTGATTGTCATTATTGTATGCATTGTAGAAGACCTTGTGACTTTAGAACAGTCACTTATGTTCTCTTTTCATACCCTCTTGTTTATCAAACCACCCCTTCATTGACTCAACAGATCTCTTAAAACCACCCCTTCATTGACTAAACAGATCTCTTAAAACCCCTCTTCTTTCTCATTCCAAAAAGCAAAAAAAAAAAAACTACTACCCAGTATAGTCCCACAAAGTGATGTCTGGGGAGGGTAATACGTACACAGACCTTACCCCTACCCTAAAGGGAAGAGAGGTTGTTTTCAATCGACCCTCGACTCAGGAAAGGAAAAGAAAACAAAAACAAAAACAAAAACAAAAACAAAAGAGCATTAGTGACTCCAGCAGAAATCACATAAATAATTATCTAAACATAAAACGATAAATAAAATGGCATGCAATAATATCAACCAGTGACTACCATAAGAGGGCACAATACAATACACAAATCATCTATGGAGAGCTCTACCAAAACCCACCCGTCCCCTGAAAGAAGTGCAAAAAATTCTAGAAGCCCCTATCCTACAATCCTGATACTAGACCTCCAGACTATCCTATTAAGGGCCATGTCCTCGGAAATCCGCATTCTATCCATGTCCTGCCTAATCACCTCTCCCCAATACCTCTTAGGCCTCCCTCTACCTCGACTCGCGCCAACCATCGCCAGCCGCTCACAACTCCTCACCGAGGAATCAGGGCTTCTCCTCCGCACATGCCCGAACCACCCGAGCCTCGCTTCTCGCATCTTCTCATCCATTGGGGCCACCCACACTTTCTACCGAATAACTTCATTCTTAATCCTATCTAACCTGGTGAGCCCGCACATCCACCTGAGCATCCTTATCTCCGTAACCTTCATCCTCTGAACATGATAGTTCTTCACCGGCCATCACTCCACACCATACAACATGTCAGGTCTAACCATAGCTCTATAAAACTTCCCCTTGAGTTTCTGTGGCACTTTCTTGTCACACAAGACTCCTGATGCAAGCCTCCACTTCGACTACCCCGACCCTATACGGTGAGTGACATCCCTATCGATCTCTCCGCCCCCCTGAATCACCGACCCAAGATACCTGAAACTGTCCCTCTTGGCGATGACCTGAGATCCAAGCTTCACGTCCCTGCCTACTTAGTTCGACTCGGCGCTATACTTGCACTCCAGTTATTCTATCTTATACCTACTTAGTTTGAAACACTTAGACTCGAGAGTCTGTCTCCAGACATCCAACCTTTCGTTAACACCGACCCTCATCTCGTCTATCAAGACTATGTCACCAGCAAATAGCATATACCAAGGCACATCCCCTTGAATATGGCAAGTTAGAGCATCCATCACCAAGGCAAATAAGAGAGGGCTAAGCGCAGATCTTTGATGATTCCCCATAACCACCGGGAAATGGTCTGAGTCACCACCCACCGTCCTAACCCTAGTCTTAGCTCCATCGTACATGTCCTTGATCACTCTGATGTAGGCTTCTGGCACGCTCTTCGCTTCCAGGCACCTCCATAGCACCTCCCTTGGGACCTTGTCGTGCGCCTTCTCCAAGTCGATAAACACCACGTGCAAGTCCTTTTTCTTATCCCTGAACTGTTCCACCAATCTCTTGACAAGGTGGATAGCTTCTGTAGTGGAGCGACCCGGCATGAAACCGAACTGGTTCATAGATATAGATGTCATCTCCCTTACCCTCGCCTCGACCACTCGCTCCCTGACTTTCATGGTGTGACTTATTAATTTGATACCCCTATAGTTGTTGCAACACTGGATATCCCCTTTGTTCTTATACAAGGACACCACTGTACTCCACCTCCACTCCTTCGGCATCCTCTTAGCCTTGAAGATCACATTAAACAACCTGGACAACCACTCCACTCCTGACCTACCCATGCATTTTTAGAACTCCATCGGGATTTCGTCTGGCCCGGTCGCTCGACCCCTACTCATCCTACGCAAAGCCCCCACAACCTCCTCCACCCTAATGCGCCTGCAGTACCCAAGGTCTCTATGACACTCTGAATGCCCCATCTCCCCTAGCTCTATGCCATGATCCCCCTCCTCGTTAAGCAGGTCTCGAAAGTACGCCTGCCACCTCTGCTTGACTTGAGACTCCCCCATCAGAACTCTACCATCCTCGTCCTTGATGCACCTAACTTGGTCTAGATCCCGCGCCTTCCTCTCCCTCACTTTAGCCAACCGGAATAACTTCCTGTCCCCGCCTTTCTCCCTCAATTCCTCGTATATGCGACCAAGCACTACATTTTTAGCTTCCGTGACTGCCAGCTTCGCTTCCTTCCTCGCCACCTTGTAGCTCTCCCTGTTTACTCTCCTTTTTTCCTCGCTTGTGCTCCCTGCCAACTTAGCAAACGCCGCCTTCTTCGCCTCCACTTTTCCTTGGACTACATCATTCCACCACCAGTCGCCTTGATGTCTGCCTGAATAGCCCTTGGCTACCCCAAGAACATCCCACGCTGCCTCCCTAACCAAGTTTGCTGTCTCTGACCATATTGCGTCCGCTTCCCTAGAACTTCTCCAAGCTCCACCATCAACTAAACTCCTCTCCAACTCCTAGGCTTTCTCCTTAGTCAAAGCTCCCTATCTAATCCGCGGTCGGCCCTGAGCACCCCTCCTCTTCCTCTTCACCTAGAGATCGACATCCATCATTAGAAGTCTATGAAGAGTCGAAAGGGACTCTCCCGGAATAACCTTGCAGTCCTTACAAAACCCTCTATCGCTCCTTCTGAGGAGGAGGTAATCAATCTGAGTCCTCACCGTCAAACTTTTGAAAGTAACCAAATTCTCCTCCCTCTTCTAAAATGATGAGTTCGCAATCAAAAGCTCGAAATCCCTAGCGAAATCAAGCAGCGAAGTGCCTCCTCCGTTCCTAACCCCAAGACCAAAGCCACTATGCACCTCACCATAACCACCAGCATCAGCCCCAATATGACCATTAAACTCCCCTCCAATAACTAACTTCTCAGATTGGG
This sequence comes from Nicotiana glauca, assembly GCA_026770625.1. Taxonomy (NCBI): domain Eukaryota; kingdom Viridiplantae; phylum Streptophyta; class Magnoliopsida; order Solanales; family Solanaceae; genus Nicotiana; species Nicotiana glauca. The sequence goes on from MU673277.1 coordinate 131,197, forward strand.
GAATACTACTCACCAACTCATCCAAGCCCTCCCAAAAGCGCCTCTTAACCTTCTCATCTAAGCCTGTTTGCGGCGCATACGCGCTGATGACATTGAAGACGCAACCACCAATAACCAACTTAATAGACATTAGCCTATCATTCACTCGCCTAACCTCAATCACGGACTCCCTAAGATCCCTATCCACCAAGATACCCACTCCATTCTTACCCCTCACGACCCCAGAATACCACAGCTTAAACCCATCTACATTCCTTGCCTTCGACCCTTTCCACCTAGTCTCCGGCACACATGCTATGCTGACCCTCCTCTTCTGAAAAATATTCGCCAATCAATAGACTTACCCGTCAGTGTACCTATGTTCCACGACCTGATCCTCAATCTATGATAGTCCGCTATCCTCTTCCCACCCTTGCCTCCCCCTACCCACAGCACCGCTCCTTGCCCCCTACTAACCCCCACCCTACCCTCCAGGACATGACCTTACACTGCCATCCCCCGCCGCAGCCACTATCTCTTCACCGACTACGAAAAATAGTGACGCATACATGAACTTTAGCAGAATACGCAAAAGGATGCTAGCTAGATAGCGACTGTGTAAACCACACACATGATGCTAGCTAGAATACGTAAAAGTGTCTACAGAGTAAACAAGAGATCGGGACGTACCAACTCCCGGTGAAAAAACCTGAAAGTAAGCTTTGATGCGCCCGAGGTTAACTACCGCCAACTCCTGCATGTTTCGGCTGGTGTTGCTTCGCTCTTCACTTCCAAATGCCACAAGCTCGCCTCGTTCGCCGCGACTAGTACTTGAAAATCACACACACAATAACCACACACAAAAATGGGGTGGGGTAAGGGGTGAAGAGGAGGTGGGAAAGGGAGGTGGAGGGGGAAAAGGAGAATGGGGGAAGAGGAGGGGGACTAAAAATCAATAAAAATGGGGAAGGGGAGCTGACCGGTGCTGTC
>MU673277.1:132990-145332 GCA_026770625.1 Nicotiana glauca
GGGGGAGGGATAGTGTAGAGAGAGAGGAGAGAGAGAGAACTGACCGTTAGCAGGGTCGCCGGAGGAGGAGGGGGTCGCCGGAGAGGGAGGGGGAGAGGGAGGGGCAGTCGACGGGGGTGGGTGGGGGAAGGGGAACTGACCTTATTTATTTAATTTTTGAAAATACGGGAAGACCTTTTAAGAGCTGCAATCTTCAAAAAGTGAGAAAATTGTATGCCAATTATAAAGATGGTGAACATTTTCAAAAAAGCTGCAAAACCAGTAATACAGTTCCAAAAAGCACCTTCTAAGAAAATAACGGCTAAACAAAAAACCTCTCCATCTGCAACACGCAAAACCCAACGACTGCAAAAGACCCCAGTTACTAAGAAAATCATCTTTATTTAATCGTTTTCAGAATCTAGCCCACTCAAAATTGATGATGAATCAAGTGCCTATGAAAACCAATTTATGAAGAAGGATGAAAAAAAACTCATGGATCATAGTACAAAAAGCTTTGCATACAAGAAAGGGAAGATTGAAAAAGTCAAGTTTTGGCCTAAAGACAAGTTGAAGTTTTATGGACTTGCAGATAAATCCAAGTTTGAATCTTACCGTTACATTTCGCATTTTCGTATGTTAAAAATTTTGTCTTCAGTTAATTGACGTAGACTCGAGGATGAGATCATCTTGACGTTAATGTAGTTACTCTATTTATAATAAGCGATAAATAAGTATCATGAAGGATAAATGGTATACGAATTAAAGAAAACGAGTTTCGTTGAAAGTGGCCAATTTGGGATAAAATGCGGGTTGAGCGATAATACCCGATAATTTTAAACTAGCACCATACAAGGTACCATATGACCATGGTAATATAATATATAAAGTATATAAATATAATAATAAGTAGAATTTTAAATAATTTGTGACAATTATTAACTTATTCGGATAATTGGTTAATTATTGCATAATGAAATATTATCCAGTTAACTAATAAGTGGATAAAAATTAGCAAAATTTCACTTAAAAAAACATGGCACAAATGCCACAAGGCTAAGAATGACTCATAAGTCATCTATGCCATATGGCTACTTATAGTCAAATTATAAATCTAACTAACATAACACTTTAATCTAAGTCTTATCTATCTCATTAATTAGGTTCAAATACATTAGAAGATCAGAAGCAATTCCTTCTTAAAGGATTCAAGTAAAACGTTAAAAACAGAAGGTAATTTTGACAATTTCGTTCAAATTCAAAGAATCAAAGCAACATTTCGTTCATCAATTTCAAAACGCAGAAGCTTAATCCGATTTTTGGGTTCTAAATTCAATCCTCGAAGGTTTCCAACGGAATATTATACGGAGTTTTTCCTACTCCAGGTATGTTAAGGTCATCCCTTCTTTCTTTTGGCATGATCCAAATTATACTGAAGAAACGAGCAAACACACAGTTTCCATAAATTACTCTATTGATAGAGATACTAGGGGTGTCTATATTCTTGATTCCCCATGAAAATTATTATTATTATCTTCTGTTCATGAGTTTCAGAATAATACACAATTGTAAAAAAAGTTTATTCGGAAGGTATATTGAGATTTTTACGTATTTTTCATGCATTTCACCCATTTATGCATGTGCATTGGCCCATGATCAGATGGCGTTATATACTTGTATATATGTAAATATATGTATATGGGATATGACAAACGGTTACGGTGTTATAAACGCATCATGACATGATCATCTGGTATATGTTGATGATGTTGCCCACAATGGCCGAGACAATATGAAGGGATTCTTTCAGTAGCTTGATGATATAATGTATACCCATACCTATGCATGGCACGACATTTATTCGCACGTGCAAGACATTATAAATATTTTAGAATTTATAAAGTTATTCAGATTTAAAGACGTATTTCTATATTCCATGTTTCATCTATGTCTTCTACGTACTAATTTTCATGCCTTACATAAACAATACATTTTTCGTACTGACGCCCTATTTCATGGAGCCCCGCGGGTGCAGGTAGGCAAGCTGACGGTCCTCCTTCTTAGGATCCCTGATCAGCGAAAGTTGGCGTGCTCCACTTGATCCGGAGTTGCTTTTGATTTTGGTACACACACACACACACACACACATATATATATATACACACACACACATATATATATATATATATATATATATATATATATATATATATATATATATATATATATATATATATATGGGTATGACGTGGCCCAGTCCTGTCTTTGTATAGTTATGTTTCCATTAGAGTCTGTAGACAGTATGTCTACTTGGGTTGTATGTGGCCTTGCCGGGTTTCAGTTTTGGATGTATAATTGTCTATAGCAGCCTTGCCGACTCGCCCACTGTATTTTACATGTAAACGAACATATGCCTTATTGGCAGGTCTCCTTCATGTATGTTATTTTCGTAATTTAGCGAATGTTATTCTGATTCTATCTTAGACGCACGCTTAGGGGGGTTTGACAGGTAGGACTCGGGCACCCGTCGGCCCATCGGTTTGGGTCGTGACAAAAGTGCTATCACAGTAGTTCTGTCCTAGGATTGTCTACAGACTGTGTCTAGTAAAGTCTTGTTTATAGGTGTATTGTGGACCACACTTATAGACAGGAGGCTACATGACATATAGAATGTTATCCTCTCTTTTTATCTCAAATCGTGCAATACAAGAATTCATGTTCCTAACGATATGTTATAATTTCAGGGATGCTTCCAAAGAGTACGGTCGCCCAGAAGGGAATGTCTATGGCTGGTGACACTACTAGTCGAGCGTCACAAGTTACCAGGCTAGGGGAGAGTCTCATGGTGAGGCTCCATCTCAAACTTCACATACCCCACCCTTTCCAGAAGAGCTCCGAGGGGCACCAGCTCTAGTGCCCGCCCCTGTACATTCAGCACCTCAGCCAGATATACTGGGTCAGGAGATGAGAGATGTTATTCAGTTATTGACCCGATTAGTAGCCGTATAGGCTCGACGTTAGGAGATAGGTATTGGTCATGCAGATAGGTGCGTCAATGCGAGGATTCGTGACTTCATTAATTTAGATCCCCTGGTATTCACTAGGGCAGATCCGAATGAGGACCCTTAAGTATTTATAGATAGAGTGCAGAGGACGTTATGGGTAATGAAGACCACTACGACTAAGTCAGTTGAGCTAGCTTCCTATAGACTCCGAGATGTTGTAGTTAATTGGTACGAGTCTTGAGAATTGTCCAGAGGTGAGTATGCCCCTCCAACAGTATGGCAGGAGTTTACAGAAGCTTTTCTTCGTCATTATCTGCCACCGGAGCTTAGACGGTCTAGAGTTGATAGGTTCTTGACCCTTCGACATGGTAAACTGAGTGTTCGAGAGTACATTTTTCAGTTTGATTCGTTGGCCAGGTATGCTCCCACTATTGTATCTAAGATGGACGATTGTGTTAACCGATTTGTGATGAGATTAGAGCCTCACTTGCTTAACGATTGTATGTCGGTCTCATTTCAGCCAGACATGGATATTTCTCGTATTCAGGCATACACTCAGGGTGTAGAGGGGCGTAAACAGAAATAGAGGGCCGATCATGAGCATGATAGGACCAGAATAAGTGAGCGAGGTCTTCCAGTCCTTCCGGTGAGTTTCGAGGTGGTCAGAGGCAGCAGTACCCGAGGTATCTAGCCCAGCCATCGGCTAGCGCCCCCCCTCAGTTTGGCAGTAAGAGATTTGATTGTTTCTCATATTCAGGGTCTAGTCAGAATTTCAGGGCCTCAGGTTCTTAGTATAGGGGTGAGTCAAATCAGATGAGGTCGCCCTTTTCACGATGTGCTCAATGTGGTAAGCAACATACCGAGTAGTGACCTATGGGATTAGGCATTTGTTATACTTGTGTTTATCCGGGCTACGTTATGAGGGATTGTTCGATGAGAGGCGATGCAAGCATAGCTCAGCCAGTGGGATCTGTAGCTGGTTCATCATCATCAGTACGCCCCCCAAGGCAAGGTCCACAAACACCAATGAGTCGTAGTAGCAGCAGAGGCGGAGCATCTAACTCGAGCAATCCTTAGAACCACATTTATGTGTTGGCTGGACGATAAGGCTAGGATTCATCGCCTGATATTATTATAGGTATATTATCAGTCTCCTCATATGATGTATATGCACTGATTGACACAAGTTCCACCTTATCATACGTTACTCCGTTGGTTTCTAGCAAATTTGAAATAAAATTTGAACTGGTTAAACCCTTTGATGTGTCTATACCTATTGGGGACTTAGTGATAGCTAAGCATGTACATAGGGGTTGCATAATAGTAATTCATGGTCGACCTACCGTAGCAAACTTAATCGAGTTAGATATGGTAGAATTTGATATTATAATAGGTATGGATTGGTTGGATTCTTATCATGCCAATGTTTATTATAGATCAAAGATAGTCCGATTTTAATTTAAAGGGGAGACTATTTTGGAGTGGAAAGGTAATACGACATCGCTGAGAGGAAGATTCATTTTCTATCTCAAGGCAAGGAAGATGATCAGAAAGGGTTGTATTTATCACTTAGTTCGGGTTCAGGATGTGGAAGTGGAGTCACCAACCATTAAGTCCATCCCAGTGGTTAATGAGTTTCCCGATGTTTTTCCCGATGAACTTTCAGGTTTTAAGCTAGAGGAGAAATTGAGTTAACCATTGACCTACTACCAGAAACTCATCCAATATTTATTCCTCTATAGAATAGCCCCCGCAGAGCTGAAAGAGTAAAAGTAACAACTAAGGGACTTACTTGAAAAAGGTTTTATCAGACCTAGTACGTCACCGTGGTAAGCACCTGTATTTGTGAGAAAGAAAGAGGTTCCTTATGAATGTGTATTGATTATAGACAGTTGAATAAGGTAACGATCAATAATAAGTACCCGCTCCCAAGGATTGACAATTTATTTGATCAGTTTCAAGGTGCCAAGTGTTTTTCAAAAATAGACTTGAGTTTCGAGTACCATCAGGTAAGGGCTAAGGATGAAGATATTCTGAAGATATCATTCAGGACCAGATATGGGCACTTTGAGTTTCGTGTTATGTCGTTCGGTCTGACCAATGCCCCAACAGTATTTATAGATTTGATGAATCGTATGTTCAGGCCCTTTTTAGATGTGTGTATTTATCGATGATATATTGGTGTATTCTCGTTCAGAGGATAAGCATGCAGATCATCTGAGTACTGTGCTCAAAGTTCTACAAAAAGGGAAGTTGTATGCAAAATCCTCTAAGTATGAATTCTAGTTAAACTTTATAGCTTTCCTTGGGCATATCGTTTCGGGTAAAGGCATCCGGGTGGATACACAAAAGATTGAGGCAGTAAAGACTTGTCCTAGACCCACAACACCGGCGGAGGTTCGTAGCTTTCTTGGTTTGGCAGGTTATTACAGGAGATTCGTAGAGGGATTTTCTTCCCTTTCAGCACCTTTGACAAAGTTGACTCAGAAGGGAGCAAAGTTTCAATCGACTTATGCCTGCGAACGGAGTTTCTAGGCATTAAATGACAGATTAATGTCAGCATCGGTTTTAACGCTTCTAGAAGGGACTGATGGTTACGTTATCTATTGTGACGCTTCGGGCATTGGGTTGGGCTTATGCTGATGCAGCATGGTAAGGTTGTGGCTTATGCTTCTAGACAACTAAGAAAGCACGAGAAGAACTACCCGACCCACAATTTAGAGTTAGCCGCAGTGATTCATGCACTAAAAATGCGGAGGCACTACTTGTATGGCATTCATGTTGATATTTATACGGATCATAAGAGCCTCCAGTACATCTTCAAGCAAAAGGAATTGAATATAGGTCAAAGGAGATGGTTAGAGCTACTGAAAGACTATGACGTTGATATCTTATACCATCCGGGGAAGGCGAATATAGTAGCCAACGTCCTGAGCCGTAGGTCTATAGGTAGACTATCATATTTATATCCAGAAAAGAAGGGAATAGCCCATAAGGTTCATCAACTGGCTAGTCTTGGTGTTCGGTTATTGGACTCAGGTGATATTGGAATTACTATTCAAGATACATCAACATCTTCTTTAGTAACTGAAGTAAAGGAAAATCATTACGAGGATCCTGTGTTAGTTCATTATAGGGAAACCACCCTTCAAAAGGAGAAGACATCATTTTAAATTACAGAAGATAGGGTCCTCAGATATCGAGGACGATTGTGTGCCCCTAATGTTGCAGGGCTACGTCGACACGTTATGGCAGAAACTCACTATTCTCATTATTCTGTCTATCCAGGAGCGACCAAGATGTATCATGATATTAGGGAAGTGTATTGGTGGGATGGAATGAAAAAGGATATAGCAGAGTTTGTTTCTCAGTGTCCTAACTGTTAGAAGGTTAAGATTGAGCATCAGAAACCCGGTGGGTTATTGCAAGCTATGGAGATTCTGACTTTGAAATGGGAAGTAATCAATATGGATTTCATCATGGGCTTACCTCATACCCAGTGTAAGTTTGATTCGATATGGGTGATTGCTGATAGGCTTACAAAGTCAGCCCATTTTCTGCCCGTTAGAACTACATATTCCTCAGAGGATTATGCAAGGCTTTATATTAAGGAGATAGTACAACTGCATGGTGTCCTTGTATCTATTATCTCGGATAGATGAGCTTAATTTACAGCTAACTTTTGGAGGTCCTTCCAAAAATGATTGGGGACTCAAGTAAGTCTTAGTACAACATTTCATCCCCCGACAGACGGACAGGCTGAGCGTACTAATCAAACACTGGAGGATATGTTACGATCTTGTGTAATAGACTTCAAAGGTGGCTGGGATGATCATATTCCGCTTATTGAGTTCACATATAATAATAGTTACCATTCCAGCATTCAGATGGCTCCATACGAAGCTCTTTACGAATGAAAGTGTAGGTCGCCTATAGGGTGGTTCAATGTTGTAGAATCTGGATTACATGGGCCAGATCTGGTTCAGCAAGCCATAGGAAAAGTAAAGCTTATTTGAGATCGACTATTGACATCTCAGAGTCGTCTGAAGTCATATTCTAACGTACGACGTCGAGATTTCGAGTTCGGGGTTGATGACTGAGTATTCTTAAAGGTGTCACCTATGAAGGGTGTGATGAGATTTGGCAAGAAAGGCAAACTTAGACCACAGTATATTGGGCCTTATAGGATCATTCAGAGAGTGGGCCAAGTAGATTATGAGTTAGAATTGCCCTCGGAATTGGAGTCTGTCCATCTGATTTTTCACGTATCTATATTATAGAAGTACATTGGCGATCTTACCCGAGTGGTGCCCACAGATGATGTACATATTATGGAGGACTTGTCATACAAACAAATTCTGGCTACCATCCTAGACCGACAAATCCGCAAGCTACGGAAAAGGAGGTAGCCTCCGTAAAAGTACTTCGGAGGAACAACAATGTGGAAGAAATGACTTGGGAGGCCGAGAAAGACATGTAGTCCAAATATGCCTGCGTATTTCCTCCTCCAGAGAAGGTTCCGATTGAGACATCATAACCATAAGGTGCATGTACAAATTCTTTTATTGCTTATTGTCGTTGGTTATCGGAGGCCATTTTCGTTATTAATAATTGTGGTCCAGTGTGGCGTTGGATTATTAAGCTTCTACAGAGAGATTTGATAATAGTGTTGTTACAAAGGCGATCCTGCCAAAGTTATATAGATCACGGGGAGTTGAACATTTGAGGACAAATTTTTCTAAGGGGCGAAGGATGTTACATCTCGCATTTTCGTACATTAAAAGTTTCGTCTTTATTTTATTGACGTAAACTGGGAGATGAGATCATGTTGACGTTAACGTATTTACGCTACTTATAACAAGCGATAAATAATTGTCATGAAGGATAAATGATAAACGAATTAATGAAAATGAGTTTCGTTGAAAGTGGCCAATTTGGGATAAAATACGGGTCGAGCGATCGAACGCAATAATTATGAACTAGTACCATGCAAGGTATCATATGACCACAGTAGTATAATATATAAAGTATACAAAAAAATAAGTAGAATTTTAAGTAATACGTTAAATTATTCGGATAATTGATTAATTATCGGATAACAGAATATTACCCAATTAACTAATAAGTGGATAAAAATTAACAAAAAAAATGTGGCACAAATGCCACAAGGCTCAGAATGACTCATAAGTCTTCTATGCCATGTGTCTACTTATAGTCAAATTAAATATCTAACTAACATAACACTTTAATCTAAGTCTTATCTATCTGATTCATTAGGTTCAAATACGTTATAAGATTAGAAGCAATTCCTTCTTAAAGGATTCAAGAAAAGCGTTAAAAACATAAGGTAATTTTCGCAATTTCGTTCAAATTTCAAATAATCAAAGCAATATTTTGTTCATCAATTTCAAAATGCCGAAGCTTAATCCGATTTTTGGGTTCTAAGTTCAATTTGTCTCGCCCCCTTTTTCCCTCCCTTTTTACGGAGAAGAAAGGTTCGGGTTTCGATATTTATAGGGGTAATAACTCATTTCCTTTTGATAATTGAGTATTTTGAAGAGTCGTCACCTAACGGATTATGGAGCATTAGGGCACCTAGAGCGATTAAGTCTTGGATTGATTTGTATTATCAGAAATTTAGGGTAAGGGCTCGAAATTACCTCGAGGGAAAGGTATTAGGCACCCCTCTTAGTCCACAACTGTGTGTCCCGGCCGAAATTGTACTTATGAATTAGTCCTTTAACAAGTAACTGAAACACATAATTGTAGATAAAGCATGTTGGACATTGTATGACTCAAATAATAAGACAAAAGATTTAAACAAGTCATATAGAAAAGTAGAGTTTTAGGCAAAGGGAATTTGGGATGGAGGGGTCCTAGGTTTGTTAGCCAACAGGGTCACCCCATGCAATGCCCGGTAAACACTTCTTAATGAGGGGCTACACGTGGCATTAGCGCGTAGTCATCATGTTCATATCTACCCATTCCCATCCTTTGATCTTAGCCTAAAGCGTTCTAATTACCTTGACAGTGTCCTATGCATGCAATACCCGTCCATTCCTTGTGGTCCCGGAGATATTTTAGGACCTCTAAACCTGGGCAGTTCTAGACAACCCCTAGGTATTTAAAAGGGGAAAATTCTAGGCTACATTTAAGAACACATATGACTCAACATATAAAGGCAGGAAAGAAGCAGTTAAGAGGCCCAGGTTTACCTCCACAAATAACGCACATAAGCAGCATGTCCCAAACACAAATAAGAGGCATTTTATTAAACCGGATCCAAAGGCATGATGTCTAAGTGAATATTAGAACACAAAAGATATGCAACTTTATTTTATAAACTCAGAAGCATAGGCCGAAATCAGTTTTCCCACGGATTTTTAAAGCATGTTAATCATTAAGCAGTAAACACAAAAAGGCAGTTTCTAGTTTTATAAGAAACTTGATTACTTAAGACTTGCCTAGGCTTAGGATAATGTACAATTGTTGCCAGAACCATTAGAGCAATGCAGGAGTTATTTTATCCTAAAAGCATGTTGTTCTATGTTTTACAAAATACAGGGATTATTACCATTTTATTTTGAAACAGGATAATCGAATGTGAAGCTGTGTTTACATCTTTCATAATCAGTAGTTTACACTAGGTGTGACTGAGCAACTACGAAGAGATCCTAAAGCATGGTTTCAAATATGCACGTATAAATGCAGAATGATTACATGATACGTAGAATTCCTAAAGCCTGATTTCTAATATGCACGTCATGATTACAGAATTTACTAAAGCAGGATTACTAAATGCATAAAAAGGTTACATAATTGTAAAGCATGTTGTTAAATGTGCAGGAGTGGCAGTTTTGTTTTAATGCCTAGAAACAACATTTCTAAGTGATAGCAAGAATGTAAGCTTGAGATGCTGAAACATCATACATAATAAAAAATCCTAGGGAGCATTGTCTATGATATGCTTTGCATATGTTGGTCCTAAACATGGATTCTATTGTACATATAGGAAACGTAAACCTAAAGCATGGTTTCTACTCCTTTTATAACATGCGTTGCTACCCTCCCATATTCACTATCATCCCCAGCATCTGTTTACAATAAATTATTACAGGCCATTATCGAATGAATTACGTAAGTAGATAAGAAAAATAAGACGTTATACTATAGGGAGCCTGAGAGTAGGCCTATATTTCTATAGTTTCCAATGATAGATTGTCTCACAACCTTTCGCATAATCCGGGTGTGTCAGAGTTTCCTAAGGACCTCAAGGGATCCCGGGCAGTGCTCACACCCACATGTCATAGTCATAGTTGAGTAAGTGTAGTAAGGAAGAGCCAGCTCTAATATATCAGAGTTTAGAGAGATCTCATAGGGATCCCTAAGTAGTCACACATTAAAGGGGCAGAACTTAAAATCTAAGAGTAGATGTGAAAGTGCTTGAAAAGATTTAAGAAGGGAAACAGTTTGAAAAGGGACTTTGTTGAAATAGTTTTGTAAAAGACAACAGAGACAGTTTTGAAAAGAGAGTAGATCAATAAGCAGCATTCCAAATACAACACCCAAAATAGGTTTATACACAGCCAAAGAACATAAAACCAAGGCAGGTTCAACAACCACAAACAGGGGGTAATGGGATTCGGGGACACATAGAGCACATAATATACAAGAGCATAGCAGTTTTTGTGGTGTCTATAGGATTAGGGGGATAACTAGTGGTACCAACACAGTATGAATTCCAGAACAAATCATAGAATCAAAAATTTAAAGTGACAAATCAGTTTGTAAAGTACATGCGTATCAAAACTGGATAGCAAGTAGATAAGCATTCAAAACAGGGTAGGTTCACACCCTAATAGGGTTAGACTAGCATGCTAGATAAAGCAGTAATGTAAATATGTCAGTTACATGCTGAACAACAAAACCATAGATAGAAACAAATTAGAAAAATGATGAACTGAAGTAGTAAAAGAAATATATTAGTTTGGGGACTCGAATTGAAACTAGAACATACCAGTAAAGAGATAGTAAATGCAAAGTGAAGAATAGGAGAGCACAATAATTAGCCTTGTCTTGTAGCCGGCTAACTTAGAACAGTAGTAAGTAGCACAAAAAGAGAGCATAAGTTTTGAGTGTGAGAGAGAGGGTTTTGAACCAATGTGTTCGTGTGTTTTTGTTAATGAGAGAGCATATGTATGTATAGTTTGAAACTAGGTAGAATAATAAGGTAAGAATCAAAGTCATGCAGCAATTATGGAACTAGGTATCAATTAGTATAAATCGGTGTAAGTACTCCCTTAATTAAGGGAGTTAACTTCAAACGGTAAAGACAAATTAGGAAGGAGATCACATAAGACTGGAATATAACACATAAGGAAATAATTTCAGCATAATGCAAGTATAGAACATGTAATTAAGGCTAAGTACATAATATTCTATTTAATAAAATAAGAACCAGTTTACAACATAGCCGACCATAAAATAAGGCAAGTAAAATAACTTAGAGGTTGATAATCAGTAGAGAATATCACAAGAGATTAATGAAGGATATAAATCACAAGGAATCAAGGATTTCAATAGACAATAGTACTGATTTTGGGGAAATTAAAGATAAACATAATATTGGCAGAATAAGTAAAAATCAGAAACTCTAATGAGCATAATAGGATAAAATCAGAGAAACTTAGAACGTTCATGAGAAACAAGCACACATATAGATTAAACAAATAAATCATCAATTACAGACTTAGAACCCAGAATTAAGACCAAGAACTAGGATTTTTAATATGATAAATCAGATAAAAGGGAAAAACTTAAATAACCGTTTAAACATAGCAAGAATCATAGAATAATACCAAAAAATCAAAGGGGAAGTCATTTTGAAAAGGGGTTAAGAAACCTTAGTTTGAAGATGAAAAGGCATTTTTGAAAAAACGGAGAGATTCTTAAGAAAACAGTAAAGATAACTTAGAAAACTCTTAGATCTGTTACAGATCTAAGAAGTCAAGAGCTAAAATTAGGGTTTCAAAGAGAGATAACCCAGATATAGAGAGATTCTGGCTTAGAAGCCATGGATCTAGCCGGAAAAAAAAAGATCTTACTCGGACAGGCAAGGGTGGCTTAAGAATGGCCAGAATCAGACCATAGGAGTTGAACAGCCGTTGGTCCCTTGAGGACCATAGGGTAGCAATAATCCGGCACGGGGGGAGCCATGGAGGCTAGAGGTTGTGGTGGAACCACCATTATTACCGGCGAGCCAACGGCCAGTGAAAGGAGAGTAGGGTTTAGCAGAGAGAGATGAGAGGATGTAACGGTGGGGAGAAAGAGAGAAATGAGAGAATTGGGGGGGGGGGGG
>MU673277.1:146345-196120 GCA_026770625.1 Nicotiana glauca
GTAAGAGAAGATCTGGTCCGTTGATCAAAATCGATCAACGGTCCAGATTAAATAAGACGTTGGATCGGGTGGAATTAATGGATTGGTCTTGATATTTAGGATGTTTTAATTGGGTTTGATGTCTAGTTTAATTAGGCTAGAAATGAAGTGAAAGTAGGCTATTTGTTAAATACCAAATTAAATTAGTTAAAATAATTTATAAAAATACCTAATAATCACAAAAATAAATTTCATGCATAGAAAATAATTTTAAATAATTATTTAGTATTTTAAAATACAAATGACTAAATTTTGGATAAAGATGGTATAAAATTATATGATTGGGCTATAATTGCGAAGTTATTGCCATTATAGCCAAAAGATCTCAATTTGGCTAATTATAAAATAATTTAGTTTAAATAGGACCATGAATAATAAATTAAATCAAGAAATACTTTTGAAATTATTTGTAATGTTATTTTATAATTATTTATTGGAAATAAAATGATGGGTAAACTAATAAAAATATAGGAAAATTATGGAAAAATACCAATTGCTATTAATGCATGATTTTGAAGGTATATATGCAAATTTAAAATATTTTGGGGAAAAATTGGGTATCAACAGGCTACCCTTCTTTACCCGAAAAAGATGAAAGAGTTGTCGGGTAAAGATATGATGGCCAATTTTGACCGAGCAAAATGATTTGAGAGTTTTAGGCCGCACCCTGGCTTCTTAGCTGCCTACATATTCCTGGTTTTACAGGAATCAGGCCATATGTAGTTTCAGATTCATCGGCGAAGTATACCAATGAAGTCATTTCAAGAACGGACGCAACATCTAGGGCTGGGTGAGTGAACAATTTACGAGAATAGTTAGGTTTGATATGGATGGGAGAACTGGAGCGAGATCGCTCCGGCTGGGATAGTCGTTGCTTGTCGGGTTACCTACAAATACGAATACCACAATCGTATATTGTGCATAATTTTTAACATGATGTGGGTTCCCGTTGGATTATGAAAGTTGTATTCGGACGGTTAGAGATGACGTCCTCAGACGATGATATGATGTGCCATGAACTGTTTGATTAGACATTCGCAGACCATGAAATGATGTTCTCGGGTCATGAGGAGGGTGCCTCTGAACTATGACGCCTTTGAATACTGATAAGCAAATTTGAGGGATCCTCAGACCATGTCATGGTATCTTCCGGCTATGAGGATGATGCCTTTTAGACTATGACGCCTTCGGATATATTGGCGATATTTCATCCTATGATTTTAAATAATATGATGTTAACAAGAAAAAGCTTAGTCTTGTGAAATGAAGGGCAGAGCTTAGCCCGATCGAAAAGCAAATAGATAGTGCTAGAAATAGAGCAATATTTGTGCGAAAAGGGAAAATGCTTAGTTTCTTATGAATGTGGAGGCATTGATTAGCCTCTTATGCAGGTGTGGAGGCAAGGATTAGCCTCATGCAAATATGAAGGTAAGGATTAGCCTCATGCTAATGTGGAGGCAAGTATTAGCCTCATGCAAATAGGGAGGCGGGGATTAGCCTCATGCATATATGGAGGAAAGTATTAGCCTCATGCAAGTAGGGAGGCATGGATTAGCCTCATGCAAGTAGGGAGGCAGGGATTAGCCTCACGCAAATACGGAGACAAGGATTAGCTTTATGCAAATATAGAGGCAAGTATTAGCCTCATGCAGATAGGGTGGCAAGGATTAGCCTCATGTATATATGGAGGCAAGGATTAGACTCTGAAAGTATGGAGATAGGGATTAGCCTCATACAGGTATGGAGACAGGGATTAGCCTGAGGCAAATAGGGAGGCAAGTAATAGCCTCATGAAAATAGGGAGGCAGGGATTAGCCTAATGCGAATGTGGAGGCAATGATTAGCCTCATGCAAATAGGGAGGCAATGATTAGCCTCATGTAGATAGGGAGGCAAGGATTATCCTCATGTAAATAGGCAGGCAGGGATTAGCCTCATGCAGAGCAAGTAGTAAGTAAGAGTAACATATGTCTTAGCTGGAGATGTATATTCGGTGTTTGATGGCGTAATTGATAGTAATCTTGCTACGTGCATATATTTGCTGAAGTTATCGTTACGTCAGATGTGCCTACGTTCAAAGAAAAATTGCAAGTTCTGTGAGGGGGAGGTTGGTTCATGCTTCGTCTGCTAGCCTTCACTTTGTTCCATTATGAAAGACTTTTGAGTTCCCCTGGGTGACACCCGACTATTACAGAAATAGAGTTTTTGAAAAATATGCAATTATTGATAAAAAATAGAGTTATTTTGAAATATGTTGATACATTAGTAATTTTAGATAAACCAGTGACCGTAACACATCTCAAAGTCATTGCAGCTCTCTTATACTGAAATTTTGAGGGTCCTCCTCAAAATTCTGTCCCAATTTGGTATATGATCTTTTGACCGATTGCGGATAATGGATCTTGCTGCACCTTCTTCGGAATTTTGAGAATCCTTCTCAAAATTCTGCCCCAGTTTATCAACTGATTGTAGATCGTCTGACACATGTGCCACACCTCCTTTTCACACACCACCCCGAAAGGTAGTACAAGGGAGTTTTTCCACTTTAAGTGATATTATTCAAAATGAGATTATTTATTCAATTTTATTCAGAGTCGTCACTTGGGATGGTTTGTTTTCTGGTGTCCCAAGTCACCGGTTTATTTTAAATCCCAAATCGAGGAAAATTTGACTTTCCTTGTGAAGTCTGCAAACCAAAAATTCTGAATAAGTAATTCTGTTAACCCGAGGGAAGGTGTTAGCCCCCCTCCCCAAATTCCGTGGTTCTAACACGGTCGCTTAAGCTATCATAATTGTCCTATTATCTGATTTTAATACATGTTTTAGCCTATGGTAAAATTTTAAACTTATTAATCGCGTTTTATTAATTTTAAAGAAGATTTAACATCGTCTAAAACATGTCTTTGGACCGCGTCACATGAAATGCACCTGCAATCCAAAACACATTTTATTCAACGTTATTAAGATTTGAATTTGGGTCATATAAAATGCGCACCCGAATTTAGGAAGGTAATATTATTAAATAACGCGCCTAAAGCAACTATGCGTTGTTAACTTTGCGAGGGCCATGGAAATTTTCTAAATGTCACGCCTTGAATTCTAAGGATTTTAAAAGAAACAATTAAGTAAGGGCAACACATTTGAGATTTTATTTGTGGCACACCTCAATTCCTTTTTATTCAAACTAAAATTTGGAGGGCCATAATTATTTGTGTTATCTAACATGGCGCGCCTCTCTTAATTTAAGAAGTTTGATTATTTGAACAATTAAGGAGTCAGAATTATAATACTGCCTGAATTAATTTAAGAAAGACGAAGAGCTGAAGGTTCAAAGGGGGGCTTGGGCTAGGCGTGAGGCCCAACAGCCTGTGAGGTGCAAAGCTGTCCTGTACCGGTAACTCTTAAAGCCAAATTGCACTGGCCCAAATGAGAGCCCAAGTAGGGGAGCAAGCCACTTCAGTAGATCATAGGATCCCATTTCAAATCCCACAATTTAATAAAACTACACGGCCTTAAACTTTTCTGAGAAAAACGAGTGCAAGCATTAAAACAAGCTCATAAACCTTCAAATTTGATTTTAAACTCAACTTCTGCTCACAATCTGTTAAACACTTAAGAACTCATGTATGAATATAGGCAACACCAAGCTAACGTGCTACTGAAATCAATAAACCAAAATCCAGATTTGTGCATAAGTGAACTTGAACATGTGATGTATAAAAACCAAGCTTGATCCAAACTTAGAGGTCCTGATAATACCGGGGCCCAAAATCAGAGAACCATACTCGAATTTGAGTCTATACCAGCAGTAAACCCGATGCACTTTAACATGATAAATTTCCCCCAATCCCCTTTCACATACATGCTCAATTTCAACTATAGCAGCTTTGTAATTAACAATATACTCCTGTAATTTGAATTCATAAACATATCATGGATCTAAAACCAATTGACCTCTCTATCAGTAACAAAACCTAGAGAATCGAGTAAATGGAAATCAGCAAATCTAACAATAACTCTATTACAATTCCAAACAGAACTCAGAATCCTTATATGTAACTTCACATTGAGCATGCTGAGCCAGAGAAATTAACATAACCAGCTGAAAAGAAACTAAAGAAGAAGAACATCTAACAAAAAAGAACATAATCTTCATATATCTTCATCAAAACACTTCATGAGCTATTTTTTTTACATGCCTAAAATCATAGGTGTGTACTTGGAGATTGAAACAAGGAAAGAAAAATGAGGGATCAGCAGAGTAAAAGCATAAATCAATACCAGCAATTGCAGTAAAACCCAGCAACAAGAAACAAGCCAGCAAAACAATTTTGAACCCAGAAAATAAGGTACAACAACCCAGGAACCAGTTTCAAACACACAATCAACCCAAAACCAAACGTCGATGACTATACCTCAAACCATTTCGAAGCCCAAGCAAGTAGAAATTGATTCCGAAAGTGAAGACCTTAAAATGCAAAGCATAGACTCGATGGAACAGTAATTTTATTGAAACTTTTAGCCTTTTTTCTATTTTTGCAGAATTATTCTCTTCTAAAATCTCCAAAATCTCTGCCTTGAAAGGCAAAATAGGGATGTCTTTATGGGCAAGGCACTAGGGCATCAACTTAAGAGTCAGATTTGCATTTTGCCTTTTTTTTAATTATCATTTTTGCTACTTGCTCTTTGAACTACTGATTTGTTGGCCAAGTAAGGCTATTTTCAGCTTCTAAGAAGCTTCCTAAAGCATTTATTAAAAGATTATTTAAGTAGACTACCCAATCTACCCTTTTTACCACTAAAATTTACCCTTCAAAACCAAACAGAGTCAAATGACCAAAGACCCAGCACCAAACTTGGGCCGACGCACAGGCTTCCCAAATTTGGACTGTCACAAACCAAAATCCACTAAGGGTCGCAATGGCGCCAGACACTACTGTCACACAAGCCAATCAAATTACTTGATAAAGTTCTCATTTTTAACAATCTTGAAAACCAAGATTTTCCTTTAATTTTTCATAAATAAAAAGATAACTGCTTCAATTCAAATTAAATAATAAGCAATTAATACAAAATATTTCAAACTATACCAAGACCCGGTGTCACGAGTGTATGAGAATTTAATAAGAAGGAAATAAAATATAATATTCGTCCGAAATACAGCGAACAGAAAGTAAATACAATTTACAGGAAGGGACTATACTAGCTGCGGGCCGCCTCGAATAATGCAACTCACCTAGTCCCCGAATCATCCATGCTGCTACGCCCAGTAGGCCACTAGAGTTACATATACCTATGCAACAAAAATACACAGAAGTGTAGTATGGGCACGGAAACAACGTGTACTCAATGAGTATCCCGTCTAATCTCGAAGAAGTAGAGACGAGATGATCGATTTCAACACTTGCTGGTCCAATAATGATGTCAATAATATATTAAATCGTGGATTTCTATAAACATAATTTTAATCCAATAGAAGGAAACAAGTAAACAATTATTTCTCTTTATAGGAAATTTCCAAAATTCCTTTTCATTATTATCCAAATATTCTCAAGCCATGAAGAGGCAATAACAACTTTAATAAATTCGAGGTAGCAATACAAGCATGCGCAAATCATGCGGAGGTGTACAACTCGCTCTAACAGAAAATAAATTGTGCACTGCCGAGGGTCGAACGACGCGAACCATAAATGCATCTATTTAATTTGCCGAGGCGTTCAACCAATTCCCAAATTAAACACACAGACAATCAATCAAGAAATCCACACGGAGTAATTATCCAATGAAAATAAATCATCTTTTAACCATTTAAGAAAAATAAAGTTTTATCTGTTTAGGAATTCATTTACTAATTCGATGTGATTTTAAGCAATTCAAGCTATCGATAAGTTCACAGATAAACCAAGTATAGCATGCATTTGGGTCCTAACTACCCAGACAATAGCATAATAGTAGCTACGAACAGACTCTCGTCACCTCGTGCGTATGTAGACCCCATAAATAGGAGCACATAACCAATTAACTCACCTATGGGGACAATTTCCTCTTACAAGGTTAGAAAGGAGACTCACCTTGTTGCGAAATTTCCATAACCGGCTTCCAATTCCTTCCAACGACTCCAATTGATGCATAATACCCCAAAAATATTCAAATAATGGGAAAACCAATAAAAATTCACTCTAATACTTGTAACAATTCAAATTATATAAGTTCCCAACTCCTTTCGAAAAGTTAACCAAAATGCTCTCGGGCCCACGTGCCCGGATTCCAAAATTTCTCGTAGATAAATTCTACCCATAGCTTTACTAAGTCAAATATACAATTTGCTCAAATTTTCATGCTCAAATTTAAGGTAAAAGTCCAAAATTCCAAGTTCTAGGTCTTCTCCAAAAATCCCAAATTTATACTAATTTTCCATGTCTAAATCCATGTAAGATCACATATTTAACTCAAAATTAGGAAGAAATCACTTAACTAGTGTTGCTTGGTGAAAATCCCTCCTTGAGCTCTCTAAAATAGTCCAAGACAAATGAAAGAAATGAAATAAATGGGCTAAAACTCGTGTTTAAAACAAACTGCCCAGGCTTCATCGAGTTGTACCTTACGCTGTGCAGGTTGTACATCCTATTACCATTTTCCCCTGCTATACACCTTTTATTAAAACGACAATAACTCCTTGTACAAATATCTAACTAACAAACGGTTTGAACATTTAAAAACTAGACTCGAAGATCTTTCATTTGATAGGTTGTACACCAAATAAAACGCTATATATTGTGAGATATGAGCTTCTAAAGTAGGCTCCATGCATCAGAAAATTCTGTCGAAACTGCTTCACCAACCATTTTCAATCGGTCATAACTTTCTGATAAAATGTCCAAATCATGAATGGTTTAACTTTAGGGAAACTAGAATGCAAGGGAAACAACTTTTATTTTTCCAAATTTTCATATTCCTTATAGATTTCGAGATATAAGCTTCCAATACTCCTCGATTGCACCATTGCTGTCCAAAACAGCAGTTGCAGCAGATTTTCAGCAGCTTTAAAGTTCCGAAATCGATCCGTTCGCCTTCCAAAATCCACCCGAAACCCACGGGACTTCAACTAATTATGCCAACATGTCCCAAAATACAATACAAACTTAGCCGAGGCTTTAAATCACATCAAACAACGTCAAAATCATGAATCGTACTTCAATCCAAGCTTTATGAACTTTGAAATTTCAAACTTCTACATTCGATGCTAAAATCCGTCAAATCACATCCGATCGACCTCAAATTTTGCACACAAGTCACAATTGACATTACGGACCTGCTCCAACTTTCAGAATTTCATTCCGGCCCCGATATCAAAAAGCAAAATTCTCGGTCAAACTTCTCAAAAACCTTTAAATTTCTATCTTTAGCCAAATGACTTCAAAATGACCTACGGACCTCCGAATTCATTTCTGATTGCGCTCCCAACTCCAGAATCACCATACGGAGCTATTTCCACACTCGGAATCCCAAACGAACATTGATAACTTTGAAATGCACTTCAACCCAAACTTATAAAATTCCTCCAAAATGACTTCCATAATAGGGGCCAAAACGTTCCCGGATCTTCCAAAACCCGATCTAGACATATGCCCAAGTCCGAAATCATCATACGAACCTACTGGAACCTTCAAATCCCGATTCCGAGGTCCTTTACTCGAAAATCCAACCTTAGTTAATTCTTTCAACTTAAAGCTTCCGAAATAAGAATTATCTTTCCAAATTAACTCTAAACTTCCCGAAATTCAATTCCGACCACGCGTACAAGTCATAATACCTAAAGTGAAGCTGCTCGTGGCCTCAAACTGCTGAACGACACGCTAGAGCTCAAAACGACCGATCGGGTCGTTACATTCTCTCCCACCTAAACATACGTTCGTCCTCGAACGTGCAAAGAGCTGCGCTGGGGTTGTCCAAAATCACTGTTTAACACTTCGAGCACCTACCTGTGCTACCCTAGCTTGTTAAATATGAAGATATCATTTTTCACTTAAGCGAATAAGCCTTAGAGCCGAATTCCAACATCTGAAATTCTCTGCCAAGCCTGCTCCAACGTACGCCTACCGTACCAATAACTACACGCAACACAAAAACATGATTGCATACCTTAGCTGAATTCAAAACTTGCACCCCTTTACTCACAGGATCACAATAACATTCTCTGATCAAATTATTCAAAATTCCACAAATCTGATGCTCCCATTGCACCTCATGACCTACATAGTTCTTGCTCTAATTCTTACCATACTGCCATGACGGAAGAGATGTGTACAAATTCATAACCGGCTGCCGAATCAACAAATCATTGGGGCTATATCCCTGACAAGAACGATCACCTCATTCTAAACCAAATAATGGTCTTAGCCCCTTAATATACTTTATATAGTCAGATTGCACTGATCCTAAATCCAATGATCTCGTCTCACCCAGTATGATCTGCTCAGGCATTGAGCCACCCCGAACATGATCAAAACTCTCATATGATGCCACAATGTGCCAATAGGCTACCAATTCGAACGCGATACAATAGGAAAATAAACTCTGAAAAGAAAATCCAATTACCCCACTCATGAATCATACATGCGACACGGGCACATAGCTAATATAAGTTTTCCTTAGAAAAATAGGAAACAAAAAAATATAAGATAGATATAGGGAACTGTACTCCACATCACACTATTGCGGTACGCAACCTGATCCAAACAACATACCATGGTGACGTGCCACCCGATCCACACATAGAATTCACATAAGGAAATACACACCGAGCTAAATTTCTCATTACAAGAAAAATACCGAATATTGGTCACAAGCACGTTAAGTGCTTAATACCATCCTTGGGGAGACATATAGCGCCATAAGCTAACAACTCAAGCACAACTGGGGTGCGATATATGTTCTAAAGATAAACAGCCATCCTGCTCACATATCACCATCGTTACATGGAACCTCAATATATAAGAAAATTATTGAGTCATTCACTATTCACACAGAACATTATAGCATTACATGAAATAGCTGACGACGAAATAACACCCCATTCTTGAATGCTCATACATAAGGAGCGCTATGCTGAAATGAACACATTCGACCTGATATAAGGCCTATGTTCACATTTAAATCCATCCACAGACCTCAAGTTGATTCTAATCGCACTGAACTAGGCTAATAACATTTCAAAGGTCCATAATAACTCCACTTTTTCTCATAACACATAAGAACATCCATCATAGCCGGAGTAATCCTCCACAGTCCACAACCCAATAAACCGAGTGCCCTCCAAGCATCAATTCTCAATTTAACAATATCACCACAATCTTCATACTTGGTTTAACTCTTCAATTAATCAAGTGACTACATGCCACACTTATACAACCTTCCCGTGGGGCACACTCCCACAACCTTCCGTAACATATAACAAGTTGTACATCCAAACCACCGGCCGTACTCACGCTAAAAAGCAATCAAGAATACTTAACCAGGATGCAAAGCCTTTTTCACAAAACACCTATCAGGTGACGCTGAAGACAATACCAACTTACTTTAAATATCAAAACTCCTTTCCCGCTCATCCGAGCTTGTGACATCCTTGTCAACACCGAACTGCAACCTTGATCCTTACTTAAAATTCCATACCACTCGTTGCACCCAACATACCAATATAAGATAGAACACAATTTTCATCATAACTCTGTAACCACTAATAGATTAACACTACATCATATAAAAACTTTTTACTTAACTCACTTCAGGAGAACCATAGAAATGCCTAGGTGAATTCTCATAACAGTAGAATATGCAAATCTCCAAGTAGTGGCCTAAGCCACCATGGTCATTTCGGGATCTGCCTACACATAACAAGCCATAACAGTAGAATAGTTTTTAGTAACATCAATTACGGCGGCCGACAAGCTTCGCACGTACCGTCACAAACCATTCACATAACTTGATTGCGCTGAAGGAACTGATCACTACCACCAACATGCTAATTCAACTATGGCTAACCAATCTATCTTCTCCCAATTTATCCTTGATTGCCTTAGAAATAACAATAACTCCATTCAACACATAACACACTCTATCAACACTCATCCCGAGTGACCTTGAATCACGAGACCATGCTGTCTCAAATCCCACAAACCCTTTCGTACCTCCCAAATGCTACGCTGCAAGTAAAACATCATAGAACATTCCGGGCCTCTTCTCATAAGCTGCTACACAAGTTTGATTCTTAACGGTACCTATAGGCTCGAAATTATTAGGCACCACACTTTACCCTTTGAATCTACTAGGACCATTGTTGAGAGCCACCTGCTCTGACTTGGTCCAAAATATAATCAACTCCATGAATCTTCTAGCACATGAATACCTTCTCGGCGAAGCACCCAGCAGAATCACTTCCCTTGAAACCTGCATCAATACAAAGCATAATTCCTGAATCCTTCCCCAAGTCTGAACATAAGCTAATAAGCCCAACCATAGCACACCTTTAATAATTCCTTTGCTCGAATTACCACTTATGTTCCTTTACCATAGCTGAAATAACCCATCAATATACTAATAACCAAAAATCTCACAAGTAGTTAACCATGCAACCCAATCATAGGCAGTGGGACTCTCCCACTTAGATCGAAGCCACTATTACACAATTTTGGAATTTCCCAGGATTCTTAATCTCCTATTGACATAACCTTGCACAATCAACCTCCAAAATTCTCGATATAGTAGAAACCCCCTTTTTATACTCTGAATCATCAACAACATTCGCACGACCGATCCTTTCGCTTTATAACTAATAGAATTCTTCGCAGAAGCCTCACCAACCACGTGATCGCTAAACTGCTCACAGGAATAACCCACCTATAGAAATCACTCCCCGACATTTATAATGCTGCTGCACTGGGTACAGTCACTACGATATCAATAACGCATCCTCAGTCCGAGCTCTCTCTCTAGCTGCACGAGTCTATTCACCCCTCGTGGACATTAATTAAACATGCGGCAACATTCTTCCAATTAAAATTTATGTTGTATCCTTCTTTATTCAAGTAGCTCCTTCCCGTTATATCAAATCTCCTGCCGCATTATATCCCATACTTCAAATTAATCCATAGGCCCAATCCACCAATCACTAAAATTTCCAAATCACTCCAAACTCTCCCACTTTGGCGAAACTCACCCCTTTAGTCGACTACTCGACCTTGGCCTATTAAACTCGGCCTTCTAGAAATTTTAGCCACCGCCTGACACTTCCCACATGTCTTTCTCATCCTTTGCTGCTCAGTTGTTGCCTTAATACAATCTATCTTCGTAGCACTTGTACCCACCATCACTACTAACTTTAAATCTTTCTGAAGATCATCTTTCTCGAGCCGTCGATATTAGAAATGCCGATTTAATCTTGAACTACCGCACCATGCAATATCTGACATTCGCATTTTTAATACTATTTAACAATAGCTTTCCCCAAAGGTGAATTGTAGAAGGTCATAATACCGGAGAGCTTAGTACGTTCAATAAGGACAATGACACCTCATCATAGAAGAAAAACTCCACCCCGCTAACAAATACCAAGTCTCGTTACCCCATCAACCCAAACCTGAACACTCTCAGCCCGATTGCCTTTTCCCTGTCGGGAATAAAAAACCGAATCTCTAAATCATGCACTGAGTAAACTTCACATCAAGTCATTCACTGCCCCGACAAGTAGGCAAATGTCCTACCATCATATCAATACTGCAGAACAATAGTTCATTAGCATCGTGGCAACTTGTGCCTAGCCTCAGAGCCCTCAGAAGTACCACTACTGGGCTGAAAAAATAAAATTTTCTTCCATAAAGCGACGATAATAATCTGATCAGCTATACCGGGAGAAACATCCAGTATCACATCTGTAGTACCATTACGGTTCTTCAATTTTTGATTTATAACAAGCGATTCGCGTTGCGTAAGATTGAGTAGGAATGAATTAAAGGCATACGCCTCCAAGGATCAAACCGCACGATAAGGAATCAAGAAGGGAAGTACTCCTAACAGTCCTGCATCCTACCAAGGATAAGTACAGAAGTCTCTGTACCGATCCGCGAGACTCTAATAGACTTGCCCATGACTCGTGAGACCATGGAACCTAGTGCTCTGATACCATGTTGTCACGACCCAAAATCCACTAAGGGTCGCAATGGCGTCGGACACTACTGTCAGGCAAGCCAACAAAATTACTTGATAAAGTTCTCATTTTTAACAATCTTGAAAACCAAGATTTTCCTTCAATTTTTCATAAATAAAAAGATAACTACTTCAATTCTAATTAAATAATAAGCAATTAATACAAAATATTTCAAACCATCCCAGAATCCGATGTCACGAGTGCACGAGCATTTACTAAGAAGGAAATAAAATACGACATCTGTCCGGAATACAGCGAACAGAAAGTAAATATAATTTACAGGAAGGGACTATACTAGCTGCAGGCCGCCTCGAATAATGTAACTCACCTAGTTCCCGAATCATCCGTGCTGCTACGCCCAGTAGGCCACTATAGTTACATATACCTGTGCAACAAAAATGCACAGAAGTGTAGTATGGGTACGAAAACAACTTGTACTCAATGAGTATCCCGTCTAATCTCGAAGAATTAGAGACGATATGATCGACTTCGACACTTGCTAGTGGTCCAATAATTATGTTAATAATACATTAAATGTGGATTTCTATAAACATGATTTTAATCCAATAGAAGGAAACAAGTAAATAATTATTTCTCTTTATAGGAAATTTTCAAAATTCCTTTTCATTATTATCCAAATATTCTCAAGCCATAAAAAGGCAATAACAACTTTAATAAATTCGAGGTAGCAATACAAGCATGCGCAAATTATGCCGAGGCATACAACCCGCTCTAATAGAAAATAAATTATGCACTGCCGAGGGTTGAACAACGCGAACCATAGGTACATCTATTTAATCTACCGAGGCGTTCGGCCCGTTCCAAAATTAAACACACAGGCAGTCAATCAAGAAGTCCACATGGAGTAATTATCCAATGAAAACAAATCCTCTTTTAACCATTTAAGAAAAATGAAGTTTTATCTCTTTAGGAAATCATTTACTAATTTGATGTGATTTTATGCAATTCAAGCTATCGATAGGTTTACAGATAAACCAAGTATAGCATGCATTTGGGTCCTAACTACCCGGACAATAGCATAATAGTAGCTACGAACAGACTCTCGTAACCTCGTGCGTACGTAGCCCCCACAAATAGGATCACATAACCAATTAACTCACCTATGGGGACAATTCCCTCTTACATGGTTAGAAAGAGACTCGCCTTGTTGCAAAATTTCCATAGCCGGCTTCCAAGCCCTTCCAACGACTCCAATTGATGCATAACGCCCCAAAAATATTCTAATAATGGGAAAACCAATAAAAATTTACTCTAATACTTGTAACAATTCAAATTATATAAGTTCCCAACTCCGCTCGAAAAGTTGACCAAAATACCCACGGGCCCACATGCCCGGATTCTGAAATTTCTCGAAGATAAATTCTACCCATAGCTTTACTAAGTCAAATATACAATTTGCTCAAATTTTCATGCTCAAATTCAAGGTAAAAATCCAAAATTCCAAGTTCTAGGTCTTCCCAAAAAATCCGAAATTTATACTAATTTTCCATGTCTAAATTCATGTAAGATCACATATTTAACTCAAAAATAGGAAGAAATCACTTAACTAGTGTTGCTTGGTGAAAATCCCTCCTTGAGCTCTCTAAAATAGTCCAAGCCAAATGAAAGGAATGAAAGAAATGGGCTAAAACTCGTGTTTAAAACAAACTGCCCAGGCTTCATCGAGTTGTACCTTACGCTGTGCGGGTTGTACATCCTATTACCATTTTCCCCCGCTGTACACCTTTTATTAAAACGCCCATAACTCCTTATGAAATATCCAAATGACAAACGGTTTGAAGATTTAAAAACTAGACTCGAAGATATTTCATTTGATAGGTTGTACATCAAATAAAACTTTATATATTCCGAGATATGAGCTTCTAAAGTAGGCTCCATGCATCAAAAAATTCTGTCGAAACTGCTTCAACAGCCATTTTCAATCGATCATAAATTTCTGATAAAATGTCCAAATCATGAATGGTTTAACTTTCAGGAAACTAGAATGCAAGGGCAACAACTTTTATGTTTTCCAAATTTTCATATTCCTTATAGATTTCGAGATATAAGCTTCCAAAGTAGCCTCCTCGTTTGCACCATTGCTGTCCAAAACAGCAGTTGCAGCAGATTTTCAGCAGCTTTAAAGTTCCAAATCGATCTGTTAGCCTTCCGAAATCCACTTGAGATCCTCGGGACTTCAACTAATTATACCAACATGTCCCAAAATATAATACGAACTTCGCTGAGGCTTTAAACCATATCAAACAACGTCAAAATCGTGAATCGTACTTCAGTCCAAACTTTATGAACTTTGAAATTTCAAACTTCTACATTCGATGTCGAAATCTGTCAAATCACGTCCGATCGACCTCAAATTTTGCACACAAGTCATATTCGACATTACGGACCTGCTCCAACTTTCGGAATTTGAATCCGACCCCGATATCAAAATGTCAAACTCTCGGTCAAACTTCTCAAAAACTTTCAAATTTCTATCTTTAGCCAAATGACTTCAAAATGACCTACGGACCTCCGAATTCATTACCAATCGCGCTCCCAACTCATGAATCACCATACGGAGCTATTCCCGAACTCGCAATCTCAAACAAACATTGATAACTCTGAAATTCACTTCAACCCAAACTTATAAAATTCCTCCAAAATGCTAACTTCCATAATAGGGGCCAAAACGTTCCCGGGTCTTCCAAAACACGATCCGGACATACGTCCAAGTCTGAAATCATCATACGAACTTGCTGGAACCTTCGAATCCCGATTTCGAGGTCGTTTACTTAAAAATCCAATCTTAGTTAGTTCTTTCAACTTAAAGCTTCCGAAATAAGAATTCTCTTTCCAAATTGACTCTAAACTTCACAAAATTCAATTCCAACCACGCGTACAAGTCATAATACCTGAAGTGAAGCTGCTCATGGCCTCAAACTACTGAACGGCGCACTAGAGCTCAAAACGACCGATTGGGTCATTACATGGACCTTCATTCAATGGGCTGGTACTGACAAAATTCCAAATCCAATCCAAAACAAACTTAAAGAGAAGGCAGTCCAATTCAAAACTGAGACAATACAATTATTCAATTCTTTTTTTTTTAATAAAACACTTTTAAGAGAATGAAAAATATAAATTAACACTAAATTAATGACCAACAATTTTGACTTAGGTTAACAAGAAGTAGGGGGAGTGTATGACTATCAGTGGAGCTTGAGAAAGAAAGAGGAATAAGAAAATACCAATGGAGCCCAAATGAACTTCAAAATCCTCAAGAGCAAAGATGACTCGAACTCCGGTGAATCCAAGGCTTGACCAAACGGTGAGAATTGTAACACAAATATTAGCCGAAATTTCGTTCATAGCTAATAATTCATGCAACAATCCTCACCATGTGCCAAGAAAGGAAAGAGGCAGAAGCTTGAAGAAGTTCGATCGTTTCACAGATACGTGTCCGAAATCTGGCCAAAACCAAAGGATAGAGCATTCTTGACATCACCCGGACTTCTTTGATGAAGAACTGAGGAATTCATGTAAGTTTTAACACAAACTGAAGATTTAATCCGGAAAATTAGAGCAAAAAGAAGTTTGGATTTTTATTTATTTGATCTACAATTCGGCAGAATTGAGTGATCTTTTGGAGAAATCAATGGCGTGATATGAAAGGGGAGATGATGTGGATTGGCTGGTTAAAATTTGGGGGTGTTTGGAGGTGCTCCGCCGCCGTGAGGCGATTTTCGGGCGGCGGAGCTACGGTGGAGGTAGGCGACGATTTGAGAGGGAAAAAGGGGGATTAGGTTTTGGTTTAATTAATTGAGAGACTGGGCAAGCTTGGTCGTTTAATGATGGGGGAAGATTGAAACGACGCAGTTTGGCATTGAAACTACATCATTTTGGCTAAAACGAAACGGATCGGGTATGGGATGGGTTTGGGCCATTTTTGGACGGGTACATGGAAATTTGACTTGGGCCTGGGCATTTTCAATGGATTTTGGCCCAAATTTGGGTCTTTTATTAAAACCCTCTTTTTCTTTTCATTTTCTTGTTTCTTTTTTCTTTTTATTTTCAACTATTTGTTAAATACAAATTAAAATAAAATCTATTTTAATTTTGAAAATAAATTAAGAAACTAATTGCTCTTTAAAATTAATTAAATTCTTAAATAAAATAAAACTATATCAAATTCAAAAATTAAAAAGTAAAAGCGCAAAATGAACTATTTTGGTATTTTCTTTTATTTTTGTAACATTAACTAAATAATTAGCCGAAAAAAATATAAAAATTGGATCCTAAATGCAAATGCAATATAATTTTTTGTATTTTTATGAATTAAATAAATTAAAAGTGCACACAAAAATGCAAACTAACATGAAAATTAAGCAATTAATTCCTAAAGACCCAATAATTAAAGGGAAAATCCTAATTTTGTCAATTCTGTAGGAGTAATTCATGCGAGGCAAAAATCACATGCTCATAGCTGCCCCTTTTTGCTCGGAGACACGAAGGGTTTTCGGGCAAAGATAAATGAGCGACGATAAGGGATTTTTGCTTGGTTGACACTCCATGAGAAGCTTTGAAAAGTGTCTGACCGAACCTTACTTCAAAGGCTGCCTACATATCCTTGGCTATAAAGGAATTAGGTCAGTGTAGTTCTAGAAGCTTTGGTAGCTGGGACTACTGGAAGCTGTGATTTCACTGTTGCTGCTGCTACTACTGCTACTGCTTGTTGACCTCTTTATTACAGCAAAAGGAAAATAAGCTAAGCTAGCTAGGCCTATCAACTATGAGTTACAAGATTCCTATCTATAAATCTCTTGAAGCTTGATCTTGAGTCTTAGCTGGTTCTTGCTGTGGATTCCAATCTGAATCTTGATGCTCGCAAGCTGTAGGTGATGGTTCTTTCTTCAGCATTGTATCAAAGCGAGACCTGTGAAGCTTGTGACTGCAATCATATCATGAGCAGTCCACATCTTTGTCCACTTCGGCATTTTAAATTCACTTATTTTGTTCTTTTTCTTCTTTCTTTTATTCTGGATTGAGGCTCATTCTTTCAGCTACCTCGGATCTCGTGCCTCGAGGTCAAACCTACTCATATTCCAAAACAAACAAAAGAACGAAATTTTTTGCCCTAGTTTTCACTAGGAAAATTTCATGAGTTATTTGTGACAAAAGTCTGAACTTATTCTCTTTTCTCTCTCTCTCTCTCTCTCTCTCTCTCTTTTTTTTTGAAAGCAATAAAATAAGGATTATGTCTATCTAGAAGGGAAAAGGTTAGGAAATGGAACCCTATATCTAAAATGTCAACTCAGGGATTGGAGCCCTAATGTTGGCAAAAAGTCGACTAGGGAATGGGGGCCCTATGTCTAAAAACTCAACTCAGCGATTGGAGCCCTAATGTTGGTAAAAAGGCGACTAGGGAATGGAGTCCCTGCGTCTAAAATCTCAACTCAGGGACTGGAGCCCTAATGTTGGTAAAAAGCGACTAGGGAATGGAGGCCCAATGTCTAAAAACTCAACTCAGGGATTGAAGCCCTAACGTTGGTAAAAGGCGACTAGGGAATGGAGGCCCAATGTCTAAAAACTCAACTCAGGGATTAGAGCCCTAATATTGGTAAAAAGGCGACTAGGGAATGGAAGCCCTATGTCTAAATACTCAACTCAGGGATTGGAGCCCTAATGTTTGTAAAAGGCGACTAGGGAATGGAGGCCCTATGTCTAAAAACTCAACTCAAGGATTGGAGCCCCAATGTTGGTAAAAAAAAAAGGTGACTAAGGAATGGAGGCCCTATGTCTAAAAGCTAAACTCAGGGATTGGAGCCCTAATATTGGTAAAAAAGGCGACTAGGGAATGGAGGCCCTATGTCTAAAAAAATCTCAACTCAGGGATTGGAGCCCTAATGTTGGAAAAAAATGAAAGGTTGATATTGGGGATTCTAAACTATCTTTTTTTTTTTAATTTGCTTCCTATATTCTATTTTTTTTTCATTTTTCATCATTTTTTTAAAAATAAAATGCAGGAAAGAACTTGGAGGAAACTTCCTTTTATGGATTGATTATTTGTTGTGAAGCTGTTTCTAGAACTATCGCACTTCTTTTCCTTTTTGGTTGCACCTGCTTCTTGCACGGTTGCTTGGATTGCACCTATTTCCATTTTTTTAAAACAAAGAACAATTGTTAGTTTAAAACAGTGGTTGGTTTTGTGGCGTTGATTAGTTTTGATCACTCGATCCTGGGCCAGCTTCTTTGGTGAGAACCTCTACTGCTTGCTAGTTTTTTCGAAGACTAATCTCTCTCTCAAAACCGAGGACCTCAACTTTCAAGATTTCTCATGACGACTCGCTGATATGAGGCTTTAGCCTTTTCAATTTATTTTGCCTCTAGGGGCTTTTGACTTTGAATTTCTTTTTCCTTTTCCGTAACATTATTTCAGAGCATCAGCCATCATGGCCAGTCGGGATCAACTTGAGGCGCCCGCTGAGGCTGGGTACTTTTCTTCGGGCTTGGCTTTTGTTAGGCAGAACCCTGCAAACCAATCTTGCCACCTTTTTGTATTAATTTCGGGAACAAAGTTAGACTGAAAAGGATTCAAGGAAAAGTAAACAAAAGGCAAGAAAAATGAATTTAAAGAGAAGCGTCCCTTTTGGGAAGGAAGGAATGAATTATCTAGGGTGCATGCAGGCTTCAATAGACATGACATGCTTCTTGGACTGGATGCCCGACCCGCACAAACTGACTTCTCATAACATCACTGTGACCCACATTTTCAAATTGAGAAACCAGGCCAGGACTCCAAAGGTGGTGAAAGGTGTCTTTTTTTCGATCGACAGTGCCCTTTGCGGGTTTTTTCCAATCGACCTCTCTCATTTCTCTTCTCACCATCGTCTGATAGTGCTCTTTACGAGTTTTCACTAATCAGGCTCTCTCATTTTCAATTTCTCTGCTCATCGTCGCCTTATGGTGCCCGTAGGTTTTCACTAATAAGACTCTCTTATTTTATTTCTCTCATTTTGATTGTATCAGATCCAAGCAACTGTGTTCTCTAATTCCGACGCCTTTGGCTGATTGATCAGAAGGACTTCGACAAGGTTCGGGTAAAAGAGAATTGGATCGCATTACAACTTTTGTACCATTCAGGGGGGGGGGGGATCATCGCCGAACCATTATATCATCTGCCCTAGTTTCATTTTTTGGGGAAAACATGAATTTTTTTTGTGTGACTGAACCCCAGAGAGAGGCTGCCTATGTATCCTTTCAGAATCAAGTCAAACGTAGTTCAGGGAAACATTTTGTTTTTGTTGTTTTTTGTTTTGTTTTGTTTTCTTTTTTTTTCATTCATTTTTTTAAAAACACTTTCGGGTTCCAAAGAGGATAATCAACAAAGAATAACCGACTCAAAGGGTTTGCAAAAGGTTGATAGTGTTTGGGTAACAAGAATAAAATCCTTCATCATCCCAATCTGACAATGCTATCACTGCAAAAAGCCTAAACATAGTACCTTTTTACTGCATCCGCATTCACAGCTGCTTCGTGATCATTTCCTTCGACATCTCCCAAGTATAATTCTCCTCTTTGCAATATCTTTCTGATGATATACGGGCCTTTCCAATTAGGAGCGAACTTCCCTTTCGCTTCTTGGTGATTGGGAAGAATGCGCCTTAACACGAGCTGCACCATTTTGAAATTTCTGGGCTGCACTTTCTTATTGTAGGCACAGGCCATTCTTTGTTGGTACATCTGCCTGTGACAGACTGCAGCCATTCGTTTTTCATTAATCAATGTCAACTACTCTAGATGGGTCTTGACCCACTCACTATCTTCAATTTCAGCTTCGACAATGATCCGGAGAAAGGGGATTTCAACCCCTGCGAGTATCATGGCTTCAGTGCCACAGACCAAGAGGTATGGGGTTGCTCCTATCGACTTGCCCACCGTAGTGTGATATCCTAGTAATGCAAAAGGCAACTTTTTATGCCACTGCCTGAAGCTCTGAATCATCTTTCTCAAAATCCTCTTGATGTTATTGTTTGCTGCTTCGACGACACCATTGGCTTTAGGCTGATAAGGAGTAAAGTTCCTATGTATTATTTTGAATTGTTCACATATTTCCTCCATCAAACGACTATTCAGGTTTGCAGCATTATCTGTGATGATAGTCGC
Source organism: Nicotiana glauca (assembly GCA_026770625.1). Taxonomy (NCBI): domain Eukaryota; kingdom Viridiplantae; phylum Streptophyta; class Magnoliopsida; order Solanales; family Solanaceae; genus Nicotiana; species Nicotiana glauca. The sequence continues at coordinate 166,749 of MU673277.1, forward strand.
AGGGATACCAAATCGACAAATAAGATTGGAGTGCACGAAATCTACCACGGCCTTCTTGGTGACAGATTTGAGATTGATGGCTTCAACCTATTTCGTGAAATAGTCGATGGCGACCAGTATGAATCTGTGTCCATTTGAGGCTTTCGGCTCGATTGGCCCAATGACATCCATGCCCCAAGAAACAAATGGCCAAGGTGATGACATGGGATGCAGTTTTATGGGGGTGCATGAATCAAATCACCGTGCACCTGACACTGATGACACTTCCGAACAAAGATAAAATAGTCCTTTTCTATGGTTATCCAATAATAGCCTGCTCGAAGGATTTTCTTTGCTAAAACATACCCGTTCACGTGAGGTCCGCATACTCCTATATTCACTTCATGCATGATTCTTCCAGCCTCTTCTGCGTCAACACATCTTAACAAGTTGAGATCCGGAGTTCTTTTGTACAAGACATCACCACTTAAAAAGAAACCACTCGCATGTCGTCTAATGGTTCTCCTTTCATCCCCACTAGCATGCTTGGGGTATTCTTGCAGTTTTAGAAATCTTTTAATGTCATGATACCATAGCAGACTATTAGATTTTGCCTCCACTGTATTACAGTAACCATGCCTTTCTCGAATTTGGATTTCCAAAGGATCTATACGAGCATTGCCTGGGTATGGCATCATTGAGGCTAACGTAGCAAGTGCATCGGCCAGTTCATTGTGATAACGAGGGATGTACCAGAACTCTATTTATTTAAATCGCCTGCTAAGACCTTCCACATGTTGCCTGTAAGGGATAAGCTTGATGTCTCGGGTCTCCTGTTCTCCCTGAGCTTGTCGGATAATCAGATCCAAGTCCCCCATGATCAACAACTATTTGATGTCCTGGTCGATTGCCATGTTTATACCCATGATGCAGGCTTGATACTCGGTAGTATTGTTTGTGTAAAAAAGCCGAAGTCGGGCTGTGGCTGGGTAATGCTGTCCAGTAGGTGAGATCAAGACTGCCCTAATTCCCACACCTTTTGCATTTACCGCTCCATCAAAGAACATCTTCCAAGCAGTAGTATCCTCGGGTATTGCCTCGACTGAGTTTACCTCTTCATCTGGGAAGTAAATGTTCAAAGGTTGGTACTCATCATCAACCGGGTTTTCAGCCAAATAATCCGCCAATGCCTAGGCTTTCATTGCCGTGCGAATGACGTAGACTATGTCAAATCTAGTCAGCAAAATCTGCCATTTTTCTAATCTCCCCGTGAGTATTTGTTTTTGGAATACGTATTTCAAAGGATCCAACCTGGTTATGAGGTAAGTGGTGTAGGCTTACAGATAATGTCTCAACTTCTGAGTGACCCAAGTTCAGACATAACAGGTTCTTTCCAACAGAGTATACTTAGCTTTATAGCTGGTAAACTTCTTGCTCAGATAGTAGATTGCCTGCTCTTTCTTTTTGGTTACATCATATTGCCCGAGGACACAGCCAAAAGAGTTTTCCAAGACTGTTAGGTACAAGAACAGAGGCCTCCCTTGTTCAGGCGGGACCAAGACCGGTGGATTGGATAGATACTCTTTGATCTTATCAAAAGCTTCTTTACATTCATCTATCCATTTGATCGCCACATCCTTCTTCAGAAATTTGAATATGGGTTCACACTGGATGTCAACTGAGTAAGGAACCAGCTGATATAGTTTAATCTACCCAATAAGCTCATCACATCCTTCTTGGTTCTTGGAGGAGGCAAATCCAGGATGGATTTTATCTTTGTTGGATCTAACTCAATACCTCTCCGGCTGACTATAAAGCCCAAAAGTTTGCCCGATGGGACTCCGATCGCACATTTGGCTGGGTTCAACTTCAAATCATATTTGTGAAACCGCTCAAATAATTTTCTCAGGTCTCGAACATGGTCATCCTGGGTTTTGGATTTGATGATTACGTTGTCCACATATACCTCTATCTCTTGATGCATCGTATCATGAAAAATGGCGGTCATGGCCCTCATGTAGGTTTCCCTAGCATTCTTCAGACCAAACGACATGACTCTATAACAGTATGTACCCCAAGGTTTGGTAAAAGCTATCTTTCATGCATCTTCTTCATCCATCAACACCTGGTGATATCCTACGTAAAAATCCATGAAGGGCTGTATCTTATGTTTGGCGTTGTTATCAACAAGGATGTGGATGTTTGGAAAAGGGAAGTTATCTTTGGGACTTGCCTTGTTTAACTCTCTATTATCTATACACACTCGGGTCTTCCCGTCTTTCTTCGATACTGGAACTATATTGGCTAGCCATGTGGTGTACCGGACCACTCGGATCACTCCTGCTTTCAACTGTTTTGTGACTTCTTCTTTGATCTTGTCACTGATGTCAATTTTAAACTTTCTTTGCTTTTGCTGGACAGGGGGATAATTGGGGTAAGTCGGAAACTTACGAACCACCAAATCGACACTCAGTCCTGGCATGTCATCATATGACCAAGCAAACACATCCTTGAATTCAAACAAAAGTTGGATCAATGCGTCTCAAGTTTTCTCATTTGTGTGAATGCTTATCTTGGTTTCCCTAACCTCTTCAGAACTACCCAAATTCACAGGTTCGGTATCATTTAAGTTTGGCTTAGGTTTATTCTCAAATTGTTCCAATTGTCGATTTATTTCCCTAAAAGCCTCTTCTTCATCATATTCCGGTTCTTGGTTCATTATTTCATATTTAGACAGCATGTTTGGATCTGAGCATTAAGTACGCAAGCATAGCATGTTATTTAAAGCCGCATTATTAGAACTAAAAGAAGAAATAAAAATAATAAAATCAGAAGGAATAAAGAAAGATGGACGATGAAATATTGATTTCATTTCATTGAATTTGGAAGATAACAGGGTTTACATTGGAAATTAAAAGACATGAAACTAAAGAAAACATCCGAGTTACACCCTGGAATAACTCGTGATGAAAAAAAGATGGCAAGACAAGTCTACCGGGACTCCCGCCAGGTTGGGAATGGCGTAGCCTTCCAATTTTGTAGTTTTGCCTCAGGTCCCATCTATAGAACCTCAGCGGTGCTTGGGCCTTCCCTCGGCTGGACCATGTGGGTTTCATACAATATTTTCCTCATTGCCCCACAAATGTCTTCAAATTCTTCAGCCGTAAAGGCCTCATCTTCTTCTTCCTCATGGTATTTCGGCTTGACAAACGTTCTGTACAGATGCGGCACCAGCTAAGGCAGGACCCAAACCATCATTCTTTCTATCATCTGCCCATTTCACATCAACTGAAGTGGGCCAGAAGCCTACCCCAAAGAACTTTTCACTGGCGGTCAGAGTGATAGGTTCAGCTATTCCTTGCAATGATTTCCCGAGCCCCTTCCTAGGTTTGAAGCCATGCCTGATCATCTCTTTTGACACCATGATGGATGCATTAGAAAGGAAGGGTTGGGGCAAGGGTTTCCTTCTTCGCACTGGTCCATGACCATAATCTCAAAAGCTTGATAGACTATGTGCTCACTCCCCTCTCTTGCTTCAAGCCACGGGACTGATGGGTCCCGATAAATTGATTGCTCATCTTCGCCATGGACCACAATATCTTGATCCTCATGCTTGAATTTCACCATCAGGTGGAGAGTAGAAGGTACATCCCCCGCTGCATGAATCCACGGCCTCCCCAAAAGAAAGTTGCAAGAAGTGTCCATGTCCAAAACCTGGAAGATTACTTCGAAGTCTACTGGGCCGATGGTTAAGATCAGATCAATCTCTCCAATTGTGTCCCTTTTTATGCCATCAAAAGCACGTACAAAGACATTATTGGGTCGGATTCTCTCAGTGCCGATTTCCATGCATTGCAAAATGGAGAGTGGACCCCAAAACCTTCATCCAACATAACCCTTTTTACATAATACCCTTCGCATTTGACGGTCAGGTGAAGGGCTTTTTGTGTGTGGCCCCTTCTGGGGGCAAATCATTTTTGCTGAAGGATATTTGGTTGATTGCGAAAAATCTTTCTGCTATTCTCTCCAACTGCTCAACAGAAATCTCAACAGGCACATATGTTTCGTTAAGGGTCTTGATCAATACCTTTTGATGTTTAGTGGAGTTCATCAACAGAGATAACAGGGGGATTTGTGCGGGATATTTTCGAAGCTGGTCGATCACCTCATAATCCGCCATTTTCATCTTTTGAAAGAAGGCTTCCGCTTCTTCGGCACTGAGGAGCTTCTTAGAAGGGAAGCGTGAAATTACAGGGGGGGTGATTTTTAAATTATTTAACATAAATCGCTTATAAGTTGACTTACAACTAGAGTAGTCGACTGGATATGTTAATTAAGCAGGTATGATAACTTAAAGTAAAATGCATAAAATAATTGCAGGAATTAAAGACACTAGGATTTTATACTTGTTCGGATTCAATGTGAATCCTAATCCAGTCCCCTTGGGTTGCAAGGGAGTTCTCTTCTAGTAAAGATGTGATGTATATCGCTCAATTTCTCTAGCACTCATTTTGATATAATGCCTCACCAATTGTGTACCCTCTTTCTATCCCTGACTTGTTACACAGGAGATTTAAGTAAGCTACTATGATTGTTTGAAGTAGAATAAAAAGAGTATTTTGGTTTGATCAAAGTATATCTAGACTAGGGTTTACAAGGGAGTATTTATACTATGATGAACGATAGAGGCTTGTCAACCCAACGGTTTTGATCCTTGGAAAGAATTGATTCTTTCCAAGAATAAAGAGTGAGTCGTTAGCTTCACTTGATTTTATCTCCTTCGACAGAGGATTGTGTTGTGTGATTTTTCCTTGATTGTTGGATCTTCCAAGAGCGATCGCTTCCAAGATCTTCTCGCATCTTTTATTCTTCCGTGATTCTGCCTTGATTATTCCAGCTCCACTAATCACTGATCTTCTCATGCCTTAATTATTCCAATTCCGTTAATCATGATACTGCTGATTTGATGCCGATTTGATTTCCCCAGATTTACGAAGCTAGTCCTGATTTGCTGATCTCATGTAGATTTATTTCTTTCCTTGTAAATCCTTGCGAGTGAATTCTTCCCTTGTTCCTCATGAACCATCCCAGCAGTTCTTCTTTACTTCTTTGAGTTCCTGCACATGTATATCAATTGCATCATTAAAACATGATCTAATAATCTCCCCTTTTTTGATGACGGAAAAATAATATACTATGTGTAAGGAAGTAAACATCAGTCGACTTCCCCGTGTTTTACTGGTCGACTTGACTCCCCCTCAATGTATGCAGTCGACTTGACTTGTCCATGACTCTCCCCCTCAATGCGCGCGGTCGACTTGTACCTGTACAGTATACATATAGAGTACTACATATGCATATATAAGAAGTGTGCGGTCACATTCCACACATAGTCGACTTGTACATGTACACATAACACCATAACAACACCATAACACATAACAAACATAGTATTATGCATATATAAGAAGAGTGCGGTCATGTCCCACACATAGTCGACTTGTACCTGCACAGTACCTGTACACATAACACCATAACGCATAACAAACAAACATATTTTCTCCCCCTTTTTGACATCAGAAAAGAGGGATTAAAAGCATAGATAGCAGCTAGGAAAATAAAATTATCCAGTGACTGATTAAACAGCCCACAGCACCAAAAAAGAAAATTACCCAGGGGAACAACCCACAAAACCATTAAAACAAGTTGCAATAAGAAACATAGTTTTGAAAAACATCCACACTAGAAGCGCAAGAAATAGGTAAGAGTGTTGCAGATGGCCTCCTTCAACTGTTCGAAGCTTGTATTTGTAGCGACGCTCATACCATCCAGCCTGTCGTGAACCTCCTTGAAAGCTTTGACAGCATTCTCCCTGACTCTGAGAACAACAAATCTGATTTTCGACACGCCAGACCCTGTTTCCTTTGAGATAGAAAGAATGTCACCCACAATGGACTAAGTAGCTGAAAGAAGAGCCTTGATGTGAGAGAGTTTGGAGTCATTGGAGCTAAGCTTCACACTCAGCTCAGAACTAACAAGAGTAAGAGGAGGAACAGTTGATGAAGTTTTGGCTTCCATAGGTGCCTGTTTTGCTTCATTCTCACTTTTCTTAACTCGGGAGCCCTTGATACTCACATACCCCATACAAGCAAAAGCTCTAGAATTGTAGGATTTGGAGACATGAAATGAAAGGATAATCAAACATTGAGATTTGATGGGCTTCCAGAATATGGGTGATTGCCATACCATAGGGTAAACTAGTGGGATCTTCGGCACTATCTATTATGAAATTTATGACCCAGGAGGGAAGCTTGAGTTTGAGTTTGGTGATGAGACAGTAGACAAAGAACGTATCCCTTTAAGAGAAGGTAGAAAAGGAACCAGGAAGCAAGGTGGTTGCCACAATAAGGGCCAGAACCCAAGTTTCAAAACTTACATCACTAGGACATAATTAATTTAGAAGGAATTCATAGGGACATTCAACAATGCACTGTTTGGCTTGGTCAAAAGAAATTTCAAATTTCTCAGGACATACATTTTTAAACAGAGTAGGGAAATCGAAGCAATGACATTGAAAAAGTGAGTCAAACAGGGTACAGTCAAGAATAATGCGTTTACCTAGTATTAGAGATTCTAGCCTATCTAGTTTACTAGAGCGTAGATTGGCATAAAACATACGAACTAAGGGTTCATATACCTTAGGCGAAGAAACAAAGAGAAATTTTTCCCACCCCTGATAGATAAAAAGATCATTTACCTTACAGTTGAGAGCTTCCACATCATCAAGATCCATGACTCTTTCATGGGCGATGGGCTTATCCTTGAGAGAAATAAAAAGATCCCTATTTGGGGTATCCCAGAAATTTAGGTCAGAATCGAATAAGGCAGAGAAATCAACCTTTGATTTCTTTGGAGTGTATGAGATGGGAGGATCTTCCATGGGTCGTTTGCCTAAGGCTTTTAACCTAGAAGTTGAGAAAATCACCTTGAGATGAGGCGTAGCCTTCAGAGTGATCAGACCCTAGGTCTACATGCTTAGGAGGCACGGAAGGGGGTTTTGCTTTAGAGTGGGTGCTTTTTCTGGTAGATGTAGAGGGGTTCTTGGAATGTTTCACCATTGAAGAAGAGGAGATCTGCACAAGGTTGTGGAGAGAAGATGGGTATGAGAGTGACTGAAGAGGTTTTCTAACTTAAGAAGGGAATTTTGGGTTGAGAAGACGTGATGATTGGCTTTCCATCTTTGAACTGCGAACTAATGTGGAAAGTGAGGGAAAGAATCTGGGGCGTAATTAATGTGTGGGAAAGAACAATTATAACACTTTTTACACAAATTGAGCACATAGGTCCTAAGAGTTTTTAGACAAGCAAATAATACCAAGTAATTTTCTCAAAGTAAAAAATCTTTCTTCCAGCAAAGGCTTAGTAAAAATATTGGCTAATTGAGCAGAGGTACCAAAAAAAGCTATTTCTATATTACCCTCAAGAACATGATCTCTAATAAAATGATGCTTAATATATATATGCTTTGCTCTAGAGTGATGCACAGGATTTTTTGAAAGACAAATAGCATTAGAATTATCACAAAAAATTTGTATAGGTTTAAACGAAAGTTCATAGTCACCCAATTGATGAGACGTCCACAGAAGTTGTGCACAACATTGTCCAATAGAAATGTATTCAGCTTCTTTAGTGGACAAGGCAACTGATGCTTGCTTTTTAATGTTCCAGGATATTAATGCCTTTCCTAGTAATTGACAAGTTCCACTTATGCTTTTTCTATCTTCTTTATCACCTGCAAGATCAGCATCTAAAAAACCTTCTAATTTAAACGAGTTAGAGTGAGGATACCATAGTCCATGAGATACTGTTCCAATGAGTTATCGAATGATGCTTTTTACAGCAGTCAGATGTGACTCATTGGGAGCCGACTGAAACCTGGCACATTTACATACGCTGGACATAATATCTGGTCGACTTGCTGTCATAAATAGTAGTGATCCAATCATTCCCCTGTTTTTGGTTTCGTCGACTGGAGTGCCCTATTCTTCTTTGTCTAAATTTGTAGCAGGGCTCATAGGAGTGCCAATTGATTTTGCATTGCTCATGCCAAATTTTTGAATCAGCTCCTTTGTATATTTAGTCTGACAGATAAGAGTTCCTTCTTCGGTTTGTTGAATTTGTAGCCTAAGAAAGAACGTGAGTTCACCCATCATGCTCATTTCAAACTCACTTTGCATAAGATTTGAAAATTCCTTGCATATAATAAGGTTAGCACTACCAAAAATAATATCATCAACATAAATTTGAATAATGAGATTACCTTCCGTCGATCGTTTAATGAACAAGGTAGTGTCTATTTTACCTCTGGTAAAGCCATGATCAACTAGAAAAATACTCAAACTATCATACCAGGCATGTGGATCCTGTTTCAACCCATATAAAGCTTTAGTAATCTTGTATACATGGTATGGAAATTTTGAATCCTCAAAGCCTGAAGGTTGTTTTACAAGGACTTCTTCCTCGATGAATCTGTTTAAAAAGGCACTTTTGACACCCATTTGAAATAGCCTGAATCATTTAAAGGATGTGTATGCCAAGATAATTCGTATAGATTCCAAGTGAGCTACTAGAGCAAAGGTCTCATCATAGTCGATTCCTTCTTGCTGTGAATAGCCCTAAGCAACTAATCTCGCCTTATTTCTTGTGACCTTTCTATCCTCGTTTAATTTGTTTTTGAATACCTATTTTGTTTTGATCACCTACGCATTATCAGGTTTGGGTATTAGTTTCCACATTTGAGTCTTGCTGAATTGATCCAATTCCTCTTGCATGGCTTGCACCCAGCTTGAATCCTTCAATGTTTCCTCTACCTTTTTTGGCTCAACTTGAGAAATCAATGCAATATTTGCTTTCTTTTTTAGGGCAGCCCTGGTTTTCATTCCTTCATTTGGATCCCCTATAATATTATTTTGAGGATATTCGGGTTCGCTTCTCCATTCATTTAGTCAGACTATATTTGTAGTCGACTCTGCTTGTTGATATGGAGTATTGTTGTTGTTTTCTATAGTTGACTCAATCATTCCAGTTGTGTTAGTCGAGTTTTGTGGTTTTCCTTTGTCATGAGCTTCTTGAGTTTGCTTTTCATCACCTGCAATGATTCCTTTCTTGACCAAGGGATTATTTTCATCGAATATAACATGTACAGATTCTTCTACACATAAAGTACGTTTATTATAGATCTAAAGGATCTGCTATTTAATAAATAGCCAAGAAAAATACCTTTGTCACTTCTTGGATCATACTTTCCAAGATTATCCTTACCATTATTGTGAATAAAACATTTGCTTCCAAAGGGATGAAAGTAAATGATATTTGGACGTTTACCTTTCCAGAGTTCATAGGGGGTCTTTTTCAGAATTGGCCTTATGAGGCAACGGTTGAGGATGTGACATGCAATACTTACGCCTTCTTCCCAGAAATGGTTTGGCGATGAATATTCTAGTACCATTGTTCTCGCCATGTCTTGGAGAGTTCTGTTCTTTCTTTCCACAACCCCATTTTGCTGTGGTGAGCGTAGTGCAAAGAAATTGTGAGTATATCCTTGATCGTTACAAAAGTATTCAAAAGCTCTACTTTTAAATTCTCCTCCATGGTCACTCTGAATTTTTGAGATCAGATATCCCTTTTCTCTTTCAATCCTTTTGCAAAAAACATCAAAATTCTTAAGGCTTTATCCTTTTGAGACAGGAAAATTACCCAGGTGAAACGTGAAAAATCATCAATAATAATAAAAGCATATTTCTTACCTCCTATGCTAGCAGTTCTAGTAGGTCCGAATAAATTCATATGAAGTAATTGCAAAGGTTTCGAAGTAGACACCATATCTTTATTTTTGAAAGAGTTTCTAGTTTGCTTACCCATTTGGCATGCATCACAAATATGAGTTCTAAAAAAATTCAGTTTAGGCAAGCCAATAACTAAATCATGTTTGGATAGTTTTTCAATCAAATGCATACTCGCGTGGCCAAGTCTTTTGTGCCATAACCAGGGATCATCAGAGATAGAGGTTAAGCAGATGTGTCCATCTATATTTTCAAATATCAAGTATATAAACATTTCCATACTTTTTTTCCAGGGAGGATTATCTTATCTGATTCGTCTTCAATAGCACATCCTGTTCTTTTAAACTTTACCTCAAAACCTGAGTTGCAGAGTTTTCTTATACTTAGGAGATTGTAGTTTAGGCCATCAACAGGATATACTTCAATAATGTCACAATTGTTGTTGAAGGGAATTGTTCCAGTGTAACTATTTTTCCCCTTGAATCGTCTCCAAATCTTACACTTCCTCCATCGATATTTGTAACTTCTTTGAACAGGTTTTTATCACCTGTCATGTTACTAAAACACGCACTATCTAGATACCTTTTTTCTTTGTGGCTTACTCTGTGGTGTTCCTACAAAACAAGATCACTTTCTTTTAGGTACCCAAGCTTGCTTGGGTCCTGGTGAGTTAGTGTTACTACGTTTAGGATTTTTTGGCTTCCAAACCAATCCTGACATATTAGATTTTCGTAAGTAACAACCAGAATATTTATGCCCACTTTTATTACAATAGTGACATTTAGCTCCAGACCTGCTTTCAGGTCTTTCATAAGTGTTAGAACTAGCCGATATAGAATTAGCTGGTTTCTTCCCAGTTGACTTGTAAGTCATCTGGTTCGACCGACTACTCGATTTGGTTTTGATTAGTTCTTTTCCAGTTGACTTGTAAGTCATATGGTTTGACCTGACAGAACTGTGACTGGTGGATTTGCGCAAGTTGTTAAGCTGCATTTGCAACTCCTCAAACTCTTCTTGAAGTACTTCTTTTTCGATTTCACATACTTCATGTTTGAGTTTTCAGTCTTTGACTTCCTTAGTAAGTCTCTTAAGTTCATTCATCATTCTTTGAGACTCCTTTAACATAGAGTCAAGAATATCCTGCAATTCATTACATCTTTCACAGTTATAAGATCTTACCTCGCTAGTTTCACCTCATGCCATGAAACAATTTTCGTCATTTAAATCACCTTCGTCTGTCCAGCACCCTGAGGTTTTGTTCATTTCATTTTCTATAACTGTCATAAAACAAAGATTTTCTATTTCTTCATGGTCTGATTCATCCTCATCGCTCCAGCTTCCGAAAGATTTGTTCTTGTTGAAGCCTCTAGAGATCTTCCTTTTTAGTTCTGGACATTCAGCTTGAATGTGCCCAAATTTTCCACATTCGTAGTATTTTTCATCGTTCTTGTCCTGTTCATTATATTGCCTGGATCGTCTTGGTGGGAATCTTCCTTTCTTTGTGTTTTTGTATCTTCTAATCAGTCCATCCATGTTTCTAGACTTCATAGCAATCTCTTCTTGTAGGGCTTCAGGATCATCGATTTCATTTTCAGCCAATTCAGTAGAGGCCTTGAATGCAACTATTTTCTTTTTCTCCTCTTGATTTTTCTTTTTTAGATGCATCCTTTCGAAAGCAACGAGTTCTCCTCGTAGTTCATCATAGGATAATTTGTTTAGGTATTGAGATTCCAGCGTGACTACTTTGGTCTGCCAAGTGGTTGGCAAACTTCTAAGAATTTTTCTGACTTGATCACCACTGGTGTAGGGCTTGCCAAAAGCTTTTAAGTCACTGATTATCTTACTAAACCTGGCAAACATTTCCTCAATAGATATTCCTTCTTTCATTGAGAAGAGTTCGTAGCCATGAACTAGCATGTTGATGTGAGTTTCCTTCACTTTGCTGGTTCCCTCATAAGTGACCTCAAGTTTGTCCCACATCTCTTTGGCTGTATCATAACTTGATATTTTCTCATATTCTTCACCACTTATAGCATTGTGAAGTAGATTCCTTGCCTTGTTATTCACTTGTACAGCTTCTAGTTGCTCATTTGAGTATGAGTCTATGTCATCAGGATCAGCGAGTGGTGGAGTGCTAGTAGGTAGTGGATAATTTCCCTTTTTGATGACTCTCCATAATTTAACATTGTATGCTTTGGCAAAGATTTCCATTCGTACTTTCCAGTGAGAGAAATGTTGTCCATTAAAGTATGGTGGTCTAACTTGTAAAGTTCCTTCCTGAAAGAGAGCTCCTATAATAACCTGATTTGTCATGATTTTTTCTCACAAGCTGTTAAGATAAAAGATAAAATTTGAGCCTTGCTCTGATAACAACTGAAAGTACAAGAGGGGGTTGAATTGTAAATTATTTAAAATAAATCGCTTATAATTTGACTTATAACTAGAGTAGTCGACTGGATATGTTAATTAAGCAGGTATGATAACTTAAAGTAAAATGCAGAAAATAATTACAGGAATTAAAGACACCGGGATTTTATACTGGTTCGGATTCAATATGAATCCTAATCCAGTCCCCTTGGGTTGCAAGGGAGTTCTCTTCTAGTAAATGAGTTTCTTTCGAGTAGGATGTATATCGCTCAATTTCTCTAGCACTCATTTTGATACAATGCCTCACCAGTTATGTACCCTCTTTCTATCCCTGACTTGTTACACAATAGATTTAAGTAAGCTACTATGCTTGTTTGCAGTAACATAAAGAGAGTGTTTTGGTTTGATCAAAGTATATCTAGACTAGGGTTTACAAGGGAGTATTTATATTATGATGAATGGTAGAGGCTTGTCAACCCAAGGGTTTTGATCCTTGGAAAAAATTGATTCTTTCCAAGATTAAAGAGTGAGCTGTTAGCTTCACTTGATTTTCTCTCCTTTGGAAGAGGATTTCTTTGTGAGATTTTTCCTTGATTGTTGGATCTTACAAAAGCGATCGCTTCCTATATCTTCTCGCATCTTTTATTATTCCTTTATTCTGCCTTGATTATTCCATCTTTGATAATCACTGATCTTCTCGTGCCTTAATTATTCTAGTTTCGTTAATCATGATACTGCTGATTTGATGCCAATTTGATTTCCTTAGATTTACGAAGCTAATCCTAATTTGCTGATCTCATGTAGATTTATTTCTTTCCTTGTAGATCCTTATAAGTTAATTCTTCCCTTGTTCGTCATGAACCATCCCAGCAGTTCTTCTTTACATCTTTGAGTTCCTGCACATGTACATTAATTGCATCATTAAAACATGATCTAACAAAGCGCTTTCTAGTGGCATTGTTCACCTCTTCCAAATTGAAATACTTTTCAGTCTGGTTTCTTTCTTGAACTTCTCCTGAGATTTCTTTGCCCTTATAGGTTACCACTGATTTGGTGTAGTTCCAGTGTATAGCAGGAGGATCCGTCATGGGCTTCTGTGGCGTGCGGCCAATAACCACGGGCTCACTCAGCCTTGGTAGATTAATTGACCCCCGCATCATATAAGCTCCCCTAGGCACATACATTTGGGTTGTCTTGTTCAACTGAAATCTCCTACGAGGACTCAATGTCATCTGCTTTTCTTTGCGGCCTCGAGGGACATAGAGAACAGCATCTTTGGGAAGTGTTGCCCCAGTTTCAACTTCAATTTTCTTCTCCGACTTTGGAGGGGTGGTTTTGTTCTTTTTCTCCCCTTTGTCTTACTTTAGAGCAGCTTTTGGTTTCCTTTCTACATCAGCGATGGCAATGATGGCCTTTAACGCTGGGTCAAATTCTTTGTCCTCACAAATCATTTCGATTACTGGCCCATTGTTGTGGGTCGGCAGTAGTTTGTTCATCACATTGGGAGTATCTTCATCCCTCAGCACTATCTTCCTTTGTTCTATCAAGTTCTCTACGGCTCTCTTTAGAGTCCAGCAATCATCTGTGTTATGCCCTTCTGCCCCTGAGTGATAGGCACATCGGGCACCAGCTCTATAAGCGGGTGATGTTGGGTTTTGCCTGGTTTGAGAAACAGGCTGTAGCATACCCATTTGAACAAGCATTGGTAATAGAGTGGAGTAGGATTCACTGATTGGTGTAAAATTTGGCCTTTTGGGTGGTTCACGAGGGTGTAAATTGTTTTGTGGAGGCCGGGGGTTGTAGAGGTTTTGGTAAGAAGGCTGGTTTCTAGGAAATGGAGCTTGATTCCAGTTGGCTTGTTGTTGTGGCCGGACATAAGGTTGAGCATCCATGACCGTGTATGGTTGAGAAGCATAGGCCACATCCTGGTAGGGGTAATATTAATGTGGGGTCCTTTTTGAGAAAAGGGATCTGGGAGTACGGTGTTTTTTTGCACCTGATGCTGCCATGGATGTTTCTTCCTTTTTCTTGACCTTTGCTACTCCTCCAGACCCACCCTGAATGGCTTGGTAGGTAGCTCTAATAGTGGATTGGCATAGAATTCGACCCGTTTTCAACCCATTTTCAACCATTTTGCCAATCTTGATAGCTTCAACGAACGGTTTACCCATTGCAGACATCATATTTTGGAAGTAGTCAGCTTCTTGGGCTTGGAGGAAAACCGTGACCATTTCAACCTCATCTATTGGAGGCTTTACCCTGGAGGCTTGCTCACGCCATTTAACCGCATACTCTCGGAAGCTTTCTGAGGATTTCTTCTTCATGTTTGTTAGTGAGTTCCTATCTGGAGTAATATCAATGTTGTACTAAAACTGCCTGATGCAATCTCCAGCAAGATCATACCAGATAAGCCAGCGGGACATGTCTTGGTCCATGTACCATTCAGACGCAATACCAACCAAACTTTCTCCGATATAGGCTATGAGGAGCTCTTCCTTTCCACCGGCTCCTCGCAGCTGATTGCAATATCTCTTGAGATGAGCAATAGGATCACCATAACCATCATACTTCTCAAATTTTGGGGTTTTAAATCCCATAGGTAGATGCACATGAGGGAACATACATAAATCGGCATAGGATACACTTTTTTGTCCACTCAAGCCTTGTATTCTTTTAAGACTCTATTCCATACTCCTCATATTTCTCGCAATCTCTTTTTGCTCAAGAGTTTTAGCGTTCTTTTCTTGCCCTTCCATGAACTCATACCGCGGTGGTTGGGAGTAAGTATAAGTAGGAAACTGAGGAGGTTCCATTGGGAAGGTGGGTGTTTGGAAGGTGAAAGCTGATGGGTCAAAACTAGGCATGGGCAGTCTACGCTGTGACATGGTTGAGCAGGGTGGAGCAGTAAAGATATTTGAAGTTGCACCGGACATTAACACCTGGGGCGAACCTCAGAAGGTGTTCCCACGAAATGAGATGAGATAGTTAAGTGTCCTAGTTGTGTATTTGGGTGACTGATCGGGACAGTGGAGGCACCGCTTGCTCTAGGAAAAAGTTTAGGAAATCCCGGGATTGCGGTTGATGGCTCTCTTCCAATTGCTTAAAGCGTCCCATATTTCCATAACCCGGAGATGCAGGATTCTATTTTCTTCGCCAGTTGCCGATTCTGAGGTTGGGATGCCTGAGATTGTACTATCATGAGAATTGTTGGCAAAGTCATTTCTGAAGACATTTCGACACTCCCTTTTGATCTCGTAAAGTTTGGGTGCGCAGCCAGATTACCACAAAAACCAACCACCATTCTATAAAACCTGGACTGGAATATCACAGCAACCAAACGGTTAGTTTGAAACAAATAACACATAGGTAATCGCACATTGGGGTGTGATGTACCTATATTGTTAAATGTGTTTCTATATGTTTGCAACGGTTGCATGTTTCATCTCGGCTTTACTTATTCTTTCCAATCCCTCTTCTCTCTTTTTTTCGCTTTCAAACTTCCATTCTTTCCTTTTCAATCTCTTTTCTTGCTCTCTTTTTCTCATTTTTCTTTTGATTTTTCTTCGGCTCTCCTTTTCTTTCTTCTCTTTTTTTTCTTTTCAGGTCTTTCCTTTCACATCATTCTCTTATTTGGGTTATTTTAAAAAAATCACGATCGGATTCGATGAGGATTGCCTACGTATCATGATGCTGCATGAATCAGATCATTACGTAGTTCAAGAAAAGTAGATGCAAAAAGTAAAGGAATAATTTTTGGGAATTTTCGATTTTTCATTAATAAACTTCTATTACAAAAGATTGCAAACTACTCATTTTCTTGGAATGAAAAACTACAAGCAGACTCAAAATAAACCAAAATACAGACTCAATATATAAAAATCAGAAATACATTAAAGCTTCAACTCTTGAGGCCCGCGGGGCATCATTCGACCTCGCCACGGGCCTATGTTCGAGATCCGCTTGTAGCCGCTCCAAATCACTCATTATTTGGTGGACGAATGTAATCACTACAGCGAAGAAGGTGGTTCGGGTCATATCCTCACATGCTTGGCATTTTGCAACAATGTAGTCGGTAATAGCCCTAATCCTTTCTCGGATCCTACCCTTTTCCTGAAGTAGCCGCCCGATTTGTTGATTCCTGGATTCTAACACCTGAGTGTCCTGATGATTTTGATTTTGCAGCTATTGTATTTCTTCCTCCATCTGAGCCATTAGAGCATAACAATGTTCCCTGCCAGCTTTAAAGTCTTTGGCCTGCCTGGCCGCCTCATTCTCAAGGGTAGTTAACTTTCTACTCAGGCTGGTGATTGTCCCTTCATATTTTCTTTTCATTTGCTGCACCAACTGCATCCTCCCTTCTGTATTTTTTGCCAATTAGGCCCGGAATTTTCCTAGATTGGCTTCAGATTTTTCTAAATCATCTTGTCACTCAAGTGCTTTCTTTTTCAAACTGCTTATAAGCCTTTCATCCGCTCGGCTTCTTTTCGGGTTTCTGGCGGCTATTCTCATTTTCTGGATTTGAGCTTTGAGGGCTTCGTTTTCTGAGTTAGATTTTTCTTTTTCCCTTCATCCGCGAAAGCTTGGATACTTTTGGAAAATTCGAGATCCCTGATTTGTCCTTCCAACTTACCAATTGTAGCCCTATAGCTCTCTTCTGTTGCCAACCAGCCCCATTGCTTTTGCGATTAATCAGTAAATTGTTGCACGTGGGCTCTCTTAGTAGGTCTTTGAGGAATTTGGAATATTTTACTGAACCAAACATTGTACTTGTTATCCACTTCACCTCTAGCTAGATCTCGTACCATCGTCTTAGGTTCAAGAAATCTACATTCATTCCACACCTGGCAAATTTTTCCTTCCGGAAATATGGCTTTTGGGCCCAATTCAATGACATGTTTAATCAAATCTTTGTCATGGGTGACGGTGTGAAATCTTCCTAATTGGCGCAAAAACCTGTGGGGAGCATATGACTGGATGCTCTGGATGCCCATCAGAAGGAGATAACACACTTCAACTGACATGTACAATGCTTCAGTGACGGGGAACCACAATTCCATTAGCTTTATTGATTGCGACGTCAATCATTCCTGCGTGACCCAATTTTTTTAGTAGTGTACAATACCCAAGAATGGCATTATAAAAGCCAAACCCCTCCTTGCCTCCCATTTGTCTTTATTTTTGGCATGGGTCAGACCAGTGTTCGGCGTTTCAAAACCCCGGGGGTTACCATAGCATTGATACAAGAAATGGAAAGTGCAATACCCTTCAGATAAATTTCCATCTTGAATATCCCGACTAATACTCAGCAAATCAAGAAATTTGTGGGGAGATACCGGTCTTGGTGACACTGGGTATCGACTTCTAAGGTTCCCGTTAAGGCCAACATAACCCGCAATTTCCTCTAGGGTGGGTGTAATCTCAAAGTCAGAAAAGCGGAACACATTGTGGGTTGGATCCCAAAAAGGTATTAAAGCTTCAATCACGTCCAGTCTTGGCTTGACATTCAATAGTCCAACGAGACCTCCCAGAACCTTTACCACAGTTTCTCTACTACATTTTCCTAGATCATTCCACCACATGTGGAGCTGTAAAGGGATCTCTTTAAGGGTTGTGAAGGGTTCAATTTCATTCGTGCTCATCCTGCACATTTATTAAGGTGATTTCATAACTCATTTTGACTCAAAAAGAGTAACACCATTTTTTCAAAATTTTATTTCAAAATAAAACCCAGTTTTGCAAATACGGCCCTTTAGCACTTCGGGGAAGAAGATTTTAAGGTTGTGCCCCTAACTGGACAAAAAATTAAAAAAAAATGACCAAAGCTAGTTGTTCTTGCAAAAATAGCCTTCCAGTGCCCTTTTGGGGACATTCAGCTATTTTTGACAATAATGGCATCACATTACTTATTTTCCATAAAAATAAAATTTTTGTCCTTTTTGGGCTATTTTGCAAATAAGGAAGTTGGACCCGATGGGGGTTGCCTATGTATCCCATATCCGGTGAGAATCAAACAGACGTAGTTCGGGCAGATCTAACACAATAAAAATAACAAAGAGATAAAATGTTTGAAACCAAATTCTTTCTTTTTCTTTTTTCTTTTTTTCTTTTTTTCTTTTTTTCTTTTTTCTTTTTTTTTCAAAATTTTGGCAGAGTTTCGTATTATTTTGGACACTGGGTTTTTTCAAAAACGGGTAATCAACTCTCTCATACATCAATTTTATTTTCCAATTCCTTCCCTATCCTAGAAACAAGTCAACATGCAAATTGAAGCAAAGAATTGTACAAGTAGCACGTAAAATATGCATGAGGATGGTCTTTGATTCTGGGTACACCTGTCCTAGACGGACCCAACCCCTGTGCTGAGTCCCCTAAGTCAAATGAATGTGATGCAAACAAATGTTCCTACTAGGGATCCGACATGAGGCTTTGTTATACTAGGTTTAAAAGCTGGGTTTATTGTTCTAGACCTGGCTTACCTAAGTGGGGGCGGCAGCGTACTGGGAATATAGAAGCTTCACCGGCTTTGCAACTTGTCTGAACCTTGTTCTAAATGGGATAAGACTCTAGATAGAAGAGAAGTCACACGAAGTGCACCCTTCTCCATGATTTAGAAGACTCAGATAGAAGAAGGGTTTCATAGCAGTTTATATACAGTTCACAGAATATCAAAGCGATAAGAGCACTTAGCACATTAGGCTTAAACATGTAGGAAAATCAGATAATAAATAAAGCCAATCATAACAGCTATTCTAAGCTCGAATTCTTAAAACCTGAACCAAAGTTCTGGGTTTGGGTCCCCAGCAGAGTCTCCAGAGCTGTCGCACCTCCTTATTACACGCCACCCCGAAAGGTAGTACAAGGGAGTTTTTCCACTTTAAGTGACATTATTCAAAATGGGATTATTTATTCAATTTTATTCAGAGTTGCCACTTGGGATGTTTGTTTTCTGGTGTTCCAAGTCACTGGTTTATTTTAAATCCCAAATCGAGGAAAATTTGACTTTCCTTGTGAAGTCTGCGAACCAGAAATTCTGAATAAGGAATTTTGTTAACCCGAGGGAAGGTGTTAGGCATCCCCGGATTCCGTGGTTCTAGAACGGTCACTTAAACTATCATAATTGGCTTATTATCTGATTTTAATACATGTTTTAGCCTATTGTGCAATTTTAAATTTATTAACCGATTTTTATTAATTTTAAAGAAGATTTAATGTCGTCTAAAACATGTCTTTGGACCACGTCACATTAAATGCACCCGCAATTCGAAACACATTTTATTCAACGATATAAAGATTTGGATTTGGGTCACATGAAATACACACCCAAATTTAGGAAGGTAATATTATTAAATAATGCGCCTAAAGCAACTATGCGTTGTTAACTTTGCGAGGACCATGGAAATTAGCTAAATAGCACGCCTCGAATTCTAAGGATTTTAAAAGAAACAATTAAGTGAGGGCAACACATTTGAGATTTTATTTGTGGCGCACCTTAATTCCTTTTATTTCAAACTAAAATTTGGAGGGCCATAATTATTTGTGTTATCTAACATGGCGCGCCTCCCTTAACTTAAAAAGTTTGATTATTTGAACAATTAAGGAGTCAGAATTATACTACTACCTGAATTAATTTAAGAAAGACGAAGAGCTGAAGGTTCAAAAGGGGGCTTGGGCTAGGCGTGAGGCCCAACAGCCTGTGAGGTGCAAAGCTATCCTGTACCGATAACTCTTAAAGCCAAATTGCACTGGCCCAAATGAGAGCCCAAGTAGGGGAGCAAGCCACTTCAGTAGATCATAGGATCCCATTTCAAATCCCACCATTTAATAAAACTACACGGCCTTAAACTTTTCTGAGAAAAATGAGTGCAAGCATTAAAACAAACTCATGAACCTTCAAATTTTATTTTAAACTCAACTTCTGCTCACAATCTGTTAAATACTTAAGAACTCATGTATGAATATAGGCAACACTAAGCTAACGTGCTACTAAAATCAATAAACCAAAATCCAGATTTGTGCATAAGTGAACTTGAACATGTGATGTATAAAAACCAAGCTCGATCCAAACTTAAAGGCCCTGATAATACCCAGGCCCAAAATCAGAGAACCATACTCGAATTTGAGTCTATACCAGTAGTAAACCTGATGCACTTTAACATGATAAATTTCCCCCAATCCCCTTTCACATACATGCTCAATTTAAACTATAGCAGCTTTGTAATTAACAACATATTCCTGTAATTTGAATTCATAAATATATAAGGGATCTAAAACCAATTGACCTCTCTATAAGTAACAAAACCTAGAGAATCGAGTAAATGGAAATCAGCAAATCTAACAATAACTCTATTACAATTCCAAACAGAACTCAGAATCCTTAAATGTAACTTCACATTGAGCATGCTGAGCCAGAGAAATTAACATAACCAGCTGAGAAAGAAACTAAAGAAGAAGAACATCTAACAAAAAAGAACATAAACTTCATATATCTTCATCAAAACACTTCATGAGCTATTTTTGTTTACATGCCTAAAATCAGAGGTGTGTACCTGGAGATTGAAATAAGGAAAGAAAAATGAGGGATCAGTAGAGTAAAAGCATAAATCAACACCAGCAATAGCAGTAAAACCCAGCAACAAGAAACAAGCCAACAAAACAATTTTGAACCCAGAAAATGAGGTACAACAACCCAGGAACCAGTTTTAAACACAAAATCAACCCAAAACCAAACATCGATGACTAGACCTCAAACCATTTCGAAACCCAAGCAAGCAGAAATTGATTCCGAAAGTGAAGACCTTAAAATGCAAAGCATAGACTCTATGGAACA
Organism: Nicotiana glauca; assembly: GCA_026770625.1. NCBI lineage: Eukaryota > Viridiplantae > Streptophyta > Magnoliopsida > Solanales > Solanaceae > Nicotiana > Nicotiana glauca. Next base: position 187,764 of record MU673277.1, read on the forward strand.
GTAATTTTATTGAAACTTTTAGCCTTTTTTCTATTTTTGCAGAATTTTTCTCTTCTAAAATATCCAAAATCTCTGCCTTGAAAGGCAAGATAGGGATGTCTTTATGGGCAAGGCACTAGGGCATCAACTTAAGAGTCAGCTTTGCATTTTGCCTTTTTTTAATTATCATTTTTGCTACTTGGTTCTTGAACTACAAACTTGTTGGCCAAGCAAGGCTATTTTTAGCTTCTAAGAAGCTTCCTAAAGTAGTTATTAAAAGATTCTTTAAGTAGACTACCCAATCTACCCTTTGTACCCCTGAAATTTACCCTTCAAAACCAAACAGGGTTAAATGACCAAAGACCCAGCCCCAAACTTGGGCCAATGGACAGGCTTCCCAAATTTGGACCTTCATTCAATGGGCTGGCATTGACAAAACTTCAAATCCAATCCAAAACAAACTTAAAGAGAAGGCAGTCCGATTCAAAACTGAGACAATACAATTATCCAATTCTTCGTCTTTTTTTTATTTTAATAAAATACTTTTAAGAGAATGAAAAATATAAATTAACACTAAATTAATGACCAACACTTCTGACTTAGGTTAACAAGAAGGAGGAGGAGTTTATGACTAATAATGGAGCTGGAGAAAGAAAAAGGAATAAGAAAATACTGATGGAGCCCAAATAAACTTCAAAATCCTTAAGAGCAAAGGTGACTCGAACTCGAACTCAGGTGAATGCAAGGCTTGACCAAACGGTGAGAATTGTAACACAAATATTAGCCGAACTTTCGTTCATAGCTAATAATTCGGGCAACAATCCTCACCATGTGCCAAAAAAGGAACGAGGCAGAAGCTTGAAGAAGTTGGATCGTTACAAGGATACATGTCCGAAACTTGGCCAAAACCAAAGGATAGAGAATTCTTGACATCAACCGAACTTCTTTGATGAAAAATTGATGAATTCATGCAAGTTTTAACAAGAACTGAAGATTTAATCTGGAAAATTGGAGCAAAAAAAGGAAGTATGGATTTTTATTTATTTGATCTACAATTTGGCAGAATTGAGTGATATTTTGGGGAAATCAATGGCGTGATATGAAAGGGGAGATGATGAGGATTGGCTGGTTAAAACTTGGGGGTGTTTGGAGGTGCTCCGCCGCCGTTAGGCGATTTCCGGGCGACGAAGCTACGGTGGAGGCAGGCGGCGATTTGAGAGGGAAAAAGAGGGATTAGGTTTTGGTTTAATTAACTGAGAGACTGGGCAAGCTTGGTCGTTTAATGATGGGGGAAGATCGAAACTACATAGTTTGGCATTGAACCTATGTCGTTTTGGCTAAAACGAACCAGACCGCGTATGGGATGGGTTTGGGCCATTTTTGGACAGGTACAGGGGAATTTGATTTGTGCCTGGGCATTTTCAATGGTTTTTGGCCCAAATTTGGGTCTTTTATTAAAAACCTCTTTTTCTTTTCATTTTCTTCTTCTTCTTTTTTTCATTTCAAATTTTTGTTAAATACAAATTAAAATAAAATCTGTTTTAATTCTAAAACTAAATTAAGAAACTAATTACTCTTTAAAATTAATTAAATTCTAAAATAAAAGAAAACTATATCAAATTCAAAAATTAAAAAGTAAAAAATGCAAAATTAAATATTTTGGTATTTATTTCATTTTTTAACATTAATTAAATAATTAGCCTAAAAAAATTATAAAAATTGGATCCTAAATGCAAATACAATATTTTTTTTTATTTTTATGAATTAAATAAATTAAAAGTGCACACAAAAATGCAAAGAAACATGAAAATTAAGCGATTAATTCCTAAAGACCCAATAATTAAAGAAAAAATCCTAATTTTGGAAATTCTATAGGATTAATTCATGCGGGGCAAAAATTACGTGCTCACAACATGTTGGCGTTGGCTAGACTTGCTTCGGAATTTTGAGGACCCTCCTCAAAATGTTGCCCCAGTTTCTGATCTTGAGGGAAATGAAAATTTTATTATGATATGACCAAACCCATAAGGCTGCCTACGCATCCCATCTTAAACGTGAATCAGGTCAAGCGTATTTTAATTACATCAGATGAGAAATTTAAAATAATCTAGGCATAGTATCTCTTGATTGCGTCTGAATTGATTGGTTTTGGCCAGATTTCTCCTGCCATTTCTACAAGTATGAGTGCTCCTCCTGTTAGTACCATGTGAACCATGTACGGTCCTTGCCAGTTAGGAGAGAATTTCCCTTTGGCTTCATCTTGATGTGGGAAGATTCTCTTCAATACCAACTGCCCTGGTGTGAACTGTCTTGGTTTGATCCTTTTGTTGAAAGCTCTAGACACTCCGTTCTGGTAAAGTTGGTCGTGACATACTGCATTCATCCTCTTTCCATCGATAAGGGCCAATTGTTCATAGCGACTCCTTATTCACTCTGCATCACTTAGTTTAGCTTCCTACATGATTTGTAAAGAAGGAATCTCCACCTTGGCTGGGATGAAAGCCTCGGTACCATAAACCAGCATGCAGGGAGTTGCCCTGGTTGATGTACAAACTATAGTGCGGTATCCCAATAAAGCAAAAGGTAACTTCTCATGCCATTGCATATGGTTCTCTACCATCTTCATTAGTATATTCTTGATGTTTTTGTTGGAGGTTATAAGGATCCATTTATCAGAGGTCTATAAGATGAGGAATTCTTATGTTTTATTTTGAAAATTTCACCCATAGCTTTCATCAGATCACTATTGAGACTAGCGGCATTATCAGTAATAATGGACTCGGGAACTCCAAATCGGCAGACTATACGATACTTGAAAAAATTTGCGACGACTTTCATGATTACTGCTTTGTAAGATGCAGCCTCTACCTATTTTGTGAAGTTGTCAATGGAGACCAGAATAAACCTGTGTTCGTTTGAAGTAGTGGGCTCAATCGGACCAATAACATCCATTCCCCAAGCGGCGAATGGCCAAGGTGAGGTTGTTGCATTAAGAACGTTTGGCGGTACATTTATCATGTCGGCATGCACCTGGCATTGAAAGCATTTGCAAACATACTGGATGCAATATATCTCGATGGTCATCCAAAAGTAACTGACCCTGAGTATCTTCTTAGCCAAGATTAAACCGTTCATGTGCGGGCCACAGGTCCCGGCATGTACATCCTCAAGTAGCTTAGAAGCTTCATTTTCGTCGACACATCTTAGTAAACCCAAATCATTAGTTCTTCTGTACAAGTTCCCTCCGACGTGGAAGAAGTTATTTGACAATCTTCGTAGGGTGAATTTGTGAATGTGATTTGCATGCTCCGGATATTCTCCCTTTAATAAGTACTCCTTGATGTTATGGAACCAAGGGTTTCCATCTGTTTCTTCTTCAACATGAGCACAATATGCTGGCTGATTATGTATTTTCATCGGAATGGTATAAGTATAATTCATATCTAGATGTTGTATCATAGATGATAGGGTGGCCAATGCATCGGCAATCTCATTCTGAATTCTAGGCACATGTCGGAATTCTATCTTTGTAAACCTCTTTCTTAATTCCTATACATGGTGCAGATATGGAAATATCTTAGAATTCTTGGTGGCCCACTCTCCTTGTACCTGGTAAATGAGCAAATCTGAACCATCGATCATCAGTAGCTCCTGGATGTTCATGTCGACTACCATGTTTAGTCCTAGTATGCAGACTTCATACTCTGCCATGTTGTTGGTGCATGGAAATCTGATTTTAGCAGATATCGGATAATGCTGACCCATTTCTGATACCAAGACTACCCCAATTCCTACTCCTTTGAAATTTGCGGCTCCGTCAAAGAACATCCTCCAATCATTATATACTTCGGTAATATCTTCTCCTACGAATGATACTTCTTCATTAGGAAAATACATTTTCAAGAGTTCCTATTCTTCTCTTACCGGATTTTAATCAAGGTGGTATGCCAATGCTTGTCCCTTGGTCGCCTTTTGAGTTACGTAGATGATGTCGAACTAACTTAACAGTATCTGCCATTTGGCCAACTTTCCAGTCCGCATGGGTTTCTAGAATGTGTACTTCAGAGGGTCCATCCTGGATATGAGGTATGTAGTGTAGGCACAGGAGTAATGCCTCAATTTTTGAGTTGTCCAGGTCAAAGCACAAAAAGTGCGTTCAAACAGAGAGTACTGTGCTTCATAAGGTGAAAACTTCTTACTCATATAATATATGGCTTGCTCATTTCTTCTCGTCTCATCATGTTGTCCCAAAACACATCTGAAGGCTCCATCTAATACGGATAAATAGAGTAGCAAAGGTCATCCTAGTTCTGGCGGGACCAGAACTGGTGGTGTTGACAGGTACTCCTTGATCTTGTCAAAAGCTTTCTGATAAACCTCGGTCCATCTTTTTTCGACATCCTTTCTTAGTATCTAAAAGATGGGTTCACATATAACTATGGACTGTGCTATGAAGTGACTAATATAGTTGAGACATCCTAGGAAGCTCATCACGTCCTTTTTTCTCTTAGGTGGTGGTAACTCCTGAATAGCTTTAACTTTAGATAGATCTAGCTCAATCCCTCGATGATTGATATTAACTTTCCTGCGGGAACCCCGAATGCACACTTTGCGGGGTTCCGTTTCAAGTTGTACCTCCTTAGTCTGTCAAAGAACCTCCTCAAGTCTGCTATGTGATCTGCGGACCTCTTGAATTTGATAATGACATCGTCCACATACACCTCTATTTCTTTGTGTATCATATCATGGAAGATGGTTGTCATGGATCTCATGCAAGTGGCCCCAGCATTCTTCAGACCGAATGGCATCATCTTGTAACAATATACATCCTATGGTGTGATGAAAGCTATCTTCTCTGCATCTTCTTCATCCATCCAAATCTGGTGATAACTCGCGAAGCAATCTACAAAGGATTATAGTTCATGCTTGGCGCAATTATCAATAAGGATGTGTATATTTGGCAGTGGAAAGTCATTATTAGGACTTGCTCTGTTTAAATCTCGATAGTCAACACATACCCGGACCTTCCCATCCTTTTTTGGAACTGGCACAATGTTAGCTAACCAGGTTGGGTACTCAACCACCCTGATAACTTTGTCTTTGATCTTCTTGGTAACATGCTCCTTGATTTTCAAGCTCATGTCTGGCTTGAACTTTTAGAGTTTCTGCTTGACTAGCTGACACATGGGATTAATACGTAGCATGTGAGCCACTATAGATGTGCTCAGACCGGTCGTGTCATCATATTACCATGACAAGTCTCCTTGACAGTCTCGGCGTCTCCCAAATTTACTGCCTCGGTCTCGTCCAGATTGGACTTAGGCTTATTCTTAAAATTTTCAACCTCCCTGACAATTTCCTCGGGTATCTCATCTTCTTCATCTGAATAACTATTCTTATATTACGTTGCCTCATTACATGTCACAGTCACTGGTTCATCAGGAAAAGTGATAATAACACTGTATAAGGAAAAGGTATAGAAATAGCAATAAATAATGATAAAGAACAAATGCATTTGATTAAAACTAAGAAAATCGTTCAGACAATGCTTAGCTCGATGAATCGAGCATTTACTTTGAAACAAGTAAATCTTAAAACAAAATTACGGTAAATCTTAAATTCCTAGAATGGCTATAGAAGTAAATTCTGCCAAGCTACCCAGGGACTCGAGGGGCTCGGGATGGTGTGGCGGTCCAGTTCTTGAGAACAACTCCTTTCTTTACGGTCTAAATAGTGAGGCCTTCTTCCTCCTCCTCTTCCTCCTCAATTATGTCACTAAAGTCCATGTCTTCATCTTCCAAGAACAAATTCTTCAACCCCGCTAGTGTCTTCTCTTCTGCAATCCCCCATATCGTATCAGCTTGATGAAAAGCTTGTTCCAAACATGCAGCTGATTGCTCGAGAGGATAGTACAGTCCACGCCATGGAGGTGACCAATTTCTATACTCTTTCCATATGTACTGGTATCCGAGCCCAAAGGTGGTACCATGATTTTTCAGCTGTATCGACTTAGTGGTACCTTGAAGGTTTTTTCCTAATCCTTTGCCAAGTTCATATCCATACCAGTCCAATATGCTTTCTAATTTACTACTCCACCATTTTATCTTTCTCAATGGCATTTACCTATCCAATATGATGGTATGTTTCCCCTCCTAGCCTTCTTCTATGTCCAATGGCCGGGATGGTTTGACTAGTGTAAATGGGCTTACTCCCATCTCCGTGAATGATCATCTCCTGATGATTCCATTCGAACTTCATGGCCTAATGTAGTGTGGAAGGCACAGATCTAGGGGCATGGACCCATGGCCAATCCAACAGAAGATTATATGAGGTTGGTATGCCAAGCACCTGAAACTCAACGTCGAACCAAGTTGGCCCCATATGTAAGAAAAGGTTGATTTCTTCGATCGTGGCCCTTTGGGACCCATCGAAAGCTTTCACGTTTATGCTTCCTACCCGTATTTCATGAAAACCTTTGTCCAACCTTTTCAGAGTGTCCCACAGACAAATATTGAGGCTCGAACCTCCATCAACCAAGACCCTGGCAATGAATTTGTCTTCAAATTGCACTGTAATGTGACTCAACCCTTAGGGCGGCAACTCATCTTCATGGAAACTGATCTTATGACTTTCCAGGACTTGCCCTACCATATTAGCCATTTCCCTGCCAGTGATGTTATTCGGTACATAAGCCTCACTCAGCACTTTCATTAAAGCGTTCTTATGTGCCTTTGAATTTTGCAGCAATGAAAAGGTGGATATCTGAGATGGGGTTTTGTTTAGATGGTCAACAATGGAATACTCCTTTGCCTGTACTTTCCTCCATAGGTCATCTGGCCCGGTCTCAATGATAGGCTGCCTAGTAGTGGCACTCTTCTAGTTCTAATCATTCCTTGTGCAACATCGGATTCTTCTACCTTGGCCTTCCCTTGTTGCCAATCCTCGACAACATAATCCTAGGGTATTGCTTTTGGGTTGAATGGACGTGTGGTTGATACCGTCACAGTGAAAGGTATAACCACTTCTACTTCAAATGGAGCACGGGTGGCCGCGGGCGGAGCCACCTCTACCTCGAGTGGAACTAATGTAGTAACCTCAAACCTGATTGGTGACTGAGTCTATACCATGATAGGGGTAAGTGTGACTATAACTTTCAAGTCATCACCTTCTCGAATAACCCCAATCGAACCCTCAGGGTCCCATTCTTCATTTGTCTCTATCATATGTACTCCACCACCTCTATGATCAGGGAGGGGGTTGTCACAGACATTAGGTGCGGCTTTCTTTGCTTGTATGACCTTGTTGTCAATTAGCGTCTGGATCTTATCCTTTAATGTTCGGTACTCAGCAGCAGTGTGCCTCTTCATACCGGAATGGTACGCACAAGTTTTGTTCGGATTGACACATTGGGATGGGTTTTCTAATTCCATAGTGGGAACATGAGTGACGTAACCGGTGACTTTAAACCTTTCATGCAACTGGTCGATGGGCTCATCAATGGCAGTGTATTGTCTTGGTGGCTTGTGGTCGAAGTTGGGTATTGGTCTTGGATAATTTTGGCGAACTTGCAGTGATTGGAAGTGGGATTGTTGGGAGTTATAGGTGTGATGAAAAGTGGTTGTTTGAGAGTATCTGAGAGATGAGAGTTGATATGTAGGCGGTGATGCTTGGTATATGAGCGAAGGTGTCTGATATGTGGGTGGAGGTGTTTGATACGTGGGTGTAAGTGTTTGATATGTGGGTGGAGGGGTTTTATACATAAGTGGATATTTTGGACCCTGGGCCATCACTACTGCCCTGACATCTCTCTTATTCGATATGCCACCTGATTCTAATGCCTTATTTATGGCCTGTAGTGCCTCGAAATTTGTTACCATCGCGCTCTTTATTCCTTCTTCGATTATTTTTTCAAGTTTGATGATATCACAGAATTAGTGATTTTCGATAAGAATCAACCTTTCATAATATTGTGGATCATATGCTTTGACCAAGAATTTGTTAATTTGTTCTTCGTCTAAAGATGGCCTAACCTTAGCTGCTTCCGACCTCCAACCAGTAGCATACTTACGGAAGGTCATAGTAGGTTTCTTCTTAATATTTTGAATGTAGAAAACATCCGGTGAGTTCTCTGTGTTGAACTTGAACCGGTCCATGAAATCTGACACCATACCTACCCAATTGGACCATTTCTTTGGATCTTGGTTGATATACCAGGACAAAGCATCCCGAGTAAGACTCCTCATAAAGTACTTCATCTAGATCTTTTCATCTTTCCCGACCCTGACAAGCTTGTCACAATAGGTCCTTTGATGAACCCTGGGATCACCTATGCCGTCGAACATCTCAAACTTGGGAGGTTTGAACCCCCCACCCCCCCT
>MU673277.1:197046-239870 GCA_026770625.1 Nicotiana glauca
TATTTCTTTGTCGCCTTCAACATCCTGAACTCGGCTTGTTAACTTCTTGAGCTCTTCAGCCATATTTTAATTGAGCAGGTCCTTCTCAGTTTATTCTGGTGTATAGGAGATTGGTTGGGTAGAGTGAGGTACCATTTCTACGTATATAGGGTTGCTTTGATATGTGCTAGGGACTTGGGTGTAGTGATGGTTGGTGGAGTTTTGGGGATCGGTAATGGGTTTTGGTATGTTTAGGGGAGTGTGGTAAGTGGTGGTTGGTAGGTACTGAATTGGTTGATGGTGATGTTGTGGCGGAGTGGGTATTGGTAGTGGATTGAGATTTTGGGGTTGAGTTGTGTATTGATTCGTTGCGATAGGATTTTGTGGATGTGGGTTTTGTGTGTTTTGGGGAGGCATTGGGTTCTTTTTGTTTTGTTGGTGGATGTCGGGGACATTTAAGGTTAGTGAAAAGTTTGCAAAGTTGCAAACCTTCTCAAGTTCTCCTTGCAGTTCCAGTATCTTTAGTTCTAGTCTCAAGACTAGATCTTTTGGGGCCGAAGTACTACGACCATTTGAGGTTTCTGCGTTCTTAATATTTTCCTTTCGGATACAACTTAAGTCATCCATTTTTGCTTTTCCTTTACCTTTTGTGTTTCTTGGAGGAGGAGGAGGTGGAAGGCCTCTAGATCTAGTATAATACGCTGATGAAGCTAGTGTGAGTGAACCAACCTAAAGGGATGGGAATAATCAAAATAAGCAAAAATAAAAGGTAACAAGCCAGTGAGGATCCTGAAATGTTTGCAGTATTTAAACAAATATTGCGAAGATATAAATTCACATCTAAATTTGGAAGCCTCGTTGTGCTCTAGGTAGGCCTAGCGACAAATAAATTTGGAGAACTTTAAATGCCAATAAATGCCTCCTTTCATGATATAAAAATAGACGAATCCCAAAATGACACTAAGGTAATAAAAATAAGTCACTACTGGCACTTGACCTTATTACATTTTTAGGAAAGCAAATAAATCTAGCCTATTTGGTCTCAGAAGGACCTTCCTCAGGCTGAATGCTCTTGTCGATCAAATCCTCCAGTCGCATAGGTTCATCAGTAAGAATGCCTTTGCCAAATGTCCTCCATCGCCTTCTTCAGCGTTCTGGTAGTCAGTGACTCCCTTTCTCACTTTTCCTTCCAACTCCATTAGACTGTATTCCAGATATTCCAACTTTTTGATAGATTTGGCGGCCCTATCTTTCCATTCATTGATTTGGTCACTTGATAGAACATCCCTCCATCAGTATAGCATGAGTGAGAGTATGCTGGCCGTACCGAATCTAAGGACCTCGTGCTTCGTTTTCTAAAAAACAAAAAGGTTAGGCCTTTCTCCCCCACCAGACTCGACTATGTATACATTCATGATTGGCATATTGGCATTTAGTTCTCCAAATTAATGCACAGAGTGTGGTTGTGTCCATTGGGATCATGGAAATCCCGGTGGATATTGGATAAGGCTCATCTTAAAGGATCATTATGTGGATAACATAATTGATCCGACTAGGTTTGACCATGATGCATGCATAATTTCGATCAGAGTAAGGCTACTATGAGGGTTTAGACTAGTACCCTCAAGAGGACAACTTAAAGGGAAAAGGCACAGAACCATCGATTGCACTGCTGATCTACTAGTTTTACCACAAATAAGCCTTTCCAAATTTAAGGGTAATAAATAGGAAGAGCGCAACCACTCATTAAGCGTTTCTATAGGATTTGATACGCATGAGTGGAATATGATGTGGAGTATGATATATTCAACAATCAATAGCATGTAGTCTGGTATGGAGCATGATATATGCAGCAATCAATGATGTGGAGCATGATATATGCAGCAATCAATGGTGTCTCGCCCCCTTTTTTCCTCCTTTTTTATGGGAAAGAAAGGTCCGGATTTTGATATTTATGTGGGTAATAACTCATTTCCTTTTGGGAATTGGGTATTTTGAAGAGTCGCCACCTAACAGATTATGGTGCGTTAGGGCACCTAGAGTGATTAACTCTTGGATTGATTAGCATTATCAGAGATTTAGGGTAAGGGCTCGAAATAACCTTGAGGGGAAAGTGTTAGGCACCCCTCTTGGTCCACAACTATGGGTCCCTACTAAACTTGTTTAAGAATTAGTCCTTTAACAAGTAATTGAAACACATAATTGCAGATAAAGCATGTTGGACGATATATGACTCAAATAATAAGACAAAGGATTTGAACAAGTTATATAGAAAAGTAGAGTTTTAGTCAAAGGGAATTTGGGAAGGAGGGGTCCTAGGTTGGTTAGCCTACAGGATCACCCCACGCAATGGCCGGTAAACACTCCTCAATGAGGAGCTACACGTGACATTAGCGCATAGTCAACATATACATATCTACCCATTCCCACCCCTTGGTCATAGCCTAAAGCATTCTAATTACCTTGACTGTGTCCTGTGCGTGCACTACCCGTCCATTCCTTGTGGTCCCGAAGGTACTTTAGGACCTCTATATCTGGGCAATTCTAGAAAACCCCTAAGGTATTTAAAAGGGGAAAATTCTAGGCGAAGGCAAGAACACATAGAACTCAACATATAAAGGTAGGAAAGAAGTAGTTAAGAGGCCCAAGTTAACCTCCACAAATAACGTACATAAGCAGCACGTCTCAAACATAAACAAGAGGCATTTTATTAGACGGGATCCTAAGGCATGATGTCTAAGTGAATATCAGAACGCAGAAGATATGCAGCTTTGTTTTATAAACTCAGAAACATGGGCCCTAATCAGTTTGCCTACTAAATTTTAAAGCATGTTAGTCATTAAGCGGTAAACACAAAGAGGTAGTTTCCAGTGTTATAAAAAACTTGATTACCTAAGGCTTGCCTAGGCGTAGGATAACGCACAATTGTTAATAGACACATTAGAGAAACAAAGTAGTTATTTTACCCAAAAAGCATGTTGTTCTAAGTGTTACAAAATATAGTGATTATTACCAATTTATTTTAAAACAGTATAATCGAATGTGAAGGTTATTTTTACATCTTTCATAATTAGTAGTTTACACTAGGTGTGACTGAGCAAGTATGTATGAGATCCTAAAGCATGGTTTCTAATATGCACGTATAAATGCAGAATGATTGCAGGATATGCAGAATTCGTAAAGCATGATTTCTAATATGAACGACATGATTGCAGAATTTCCTAAAGCACGATTTCTAAATGCATAAAAAGGTTACAATATTGTCGAGCATGATGTCAAATATGCAGGAGTAGCAGTTTTATTTTAATGCCTAGAAACAGGATTTCTAAGATAGGAAGATTGTTAACATAAGATGCTGAAACAATATACATAATAACAAAACCTAGGGAACATGGTCTATGATATGCTTTGCAAATGTTGGTCCTAAACATGGATTCTATTGCGCAAATAGTAAACGTAAACCTAAAGCATGGTTTTTACTCCTTTTATAACATGCGTGGCTACCCTTCCATTTTCAGTATCCATCCCCAGCATCTATTTACAACAAATTATTACCGGCCAGTATCAAATAAATTACATAAATAGGTAAGAAAAATAAGAAGTTATACTATAGGGAGCTTGAGAGCAGGCCCATATTTCCAGAGTTTCCAATGCCAGATTGTCTCACAGCCTTTCATATAATCCGGGTGTGTCAGAGTTCCCTATGGACCTCAAGGGATCCCGGGCAGTGTTCACACCTAGATGTCATAGTCATAGTTGAGTAAGTGTAGTGTGGAAGGGACAGCTCTAATGTATCAGAGTTCAGAGGAATCTCATAGGGATCCCTAAGTAGTCACATATTAGAGGGGCAGAACTTAAAACCTAAGAGTATATGTGAAAGTGCTTGAAAAGATTTAAGCAGGGAAACAGCTTGAAAAAGGACTTATTTGAAACTGTTTTGTAAAATACAACAAAGACAGTTTTGAAAAGAGAGTAGAGTAGTAAGCGACAGTCCAAACACAACACCCAACACAGGTTCATACATAGCCAAAGAACATAGAACCAAGGCAGGTTCAGCAACCACAAACAGGGGTAATAGGATTTGGGGACACATAGAGCACAAAGTATACAAGAGCATAGCAATTCTTGTGGGCTTCTATGGGATTAGGGGGATAACTAGTTGTACCAACATAGTATGAATTCCAGAACCAATCATAGAATCAAACATTTTAAAGTGACAAATCAATTTGCAAAGCACATGTATATCAAAATTAGATAACAAGTAGATAAGCATTCAAAACAGGGTAGGGTCACACTGAGATAGACTACCAGGGGAGTAAAGCTTATTCTGAAATGCCCTAACAGGATTAGACTAGCATGATAGATGAAGCAGTAATGTAACCATGTTTGTTACATATTGAACAACAGAACCATAGATAGAAACAAATTAGAAACATGTGAACTGAAGTAGTAAAAGAAACATATTGGTTTTGAGACTCGAATTAAAATTAGAACATACCAGTAAAGAGATAGTAAATGCAAAGCGAAGAATAGAAGAGCACAATAATTAGCCTTGGCTTGCAGCCGGCTAACTTAGAACAATAGTAAGTAGCACAGAAAGAGAGCAAAAAGTTTTGAGTGAGAGAGAGAGAGAGAGAGAGAGTTTTGAACCAATGTGTTCATGTGTTTTTTGTTAATGATAGAGAATATATATATATATATAGTTTGAAACTAGGTAGAATAATAAGGTAAGAATCAAAGTCATGCAGTATTTATGGAACTGGGTATCAATTAGTATAAAATAAGTATAAGTGCTCCATTAATTAAGAGAGTTAACTTCAAACGGTAAAGACGAATAAGGAAGGAGATCACATAAGACTGGAATATAACATATAAGGAAATAATTTCAGCATAGTTCAAGTATAGAACATGTAATTAAGGCTAAGTACATAATATTCCAATTAAGGAAATAACATAAGAATTAGTTGACATTATACTCGACCATAAAATAAGGCAAGAAAAATAACTTAGAGGTTGAAAATAAGTAGAGAATATCACAAGAGATTAGTGAAGGATATCAATCACAGGGAATCAAGGATTCCAATGGACAATAGTACTGACTTAGTGGAAATTATAGAATAAACATAATATCGGTGGGGATAGAAAAAATTAGAAACCCTAATGAGCATAATAAAATAAAATCACAGAAACTCAAAACGTTCATGAGAAACAAGCACGCATGTAGATTAAACGAACAAATCATCAAATACAGACTCAGAACATAGGATTAAGACCAAGAACTAGGGTTTTCAACATGATAAATCAGATAAAAGGGGAAAACTTAAATAACTATTTAAATATAGTAAGAATCATATAATAATACCAAAAAATCAGAGGGAAAGTCATTTTGAAAAGGGGTTAAGAACCCTAGTTTGAAGATGAAAAGGTGTTTTAGAAAAATCGGAGAAATTCTTAAGAAAACAGTAATGATAACTCAAAAAAACTCTTAGATCTATTACAGATCTAAGAATTCAAGAGCTAAAATTTGGGTTTTAGAGAGAGATATAGAGAGGTTCCGGCTTAGAAGCCATGGATCTAGCCGGATAAGGAAAGATCTTACTCGGACAGGCTAAGGGTGGCCTGAGAATGACTAGAATCAAACCATAAGTGTGAGTTGAACAGCCGCCGGTCCCTTGAGGACCTTAGAATAGCAATAATCCGGCATGGGGGAGTCATAGAGTCTAGGGGTGATGGTGGAACCACCATTGTTACCGGTGAGCAACCGGTCGGTGAGAGGAGAGTAGGGTTTAGCAGAGATAGAGCTTGAGAGAGATGAGAGGATGTAACGGCAGAGAGAAAGAGATAAATGATAGAATTAGGGGGGGTTGATCTTTAGGGTTAATTAAGGTAAGAGAAGATCTGGTCCGTTGATCAAAATCGATCAACGGTCTAGATTAAACAAGATGTTGGGTCGGGTGGAATTAATGGGTTGGACCTGGTATTTGGGTTGTTTTAATTGGGTTTGCGGTCTGGTTTAATTAGGATAGAATTGAAATGAAAGTAGGCTATTTGTTAAATATACAATTAAATTAATTAAAATAATTTATAAAAATAGCTAATAATCATAAAAATGAATTCCATGCATAGAAAATAATTTAAAATGATTATTTAGTATTTTAAAATACAAATGACTAAATTTTGAGTAAAGATGGTATAAAATTATTTGATTGGGCTATAATTGCAAAGTTATTGCAATTATAGCCAAATATGCCAATTTGGCTAATTATGAAATAATTTGGTTTAAATAGGACCATGAATATTAAATTAAATCAAGAAATACTTTTGAAATCATTTGTAATACCATTTTGTTATTATTTATTAGAAATAAAATGCTGGGTAAATTAATAAAAATATAGGAAAATTATGAAAAAATATCAATTGCTATTAATACATGATTTTGAAGGTATATATGCAATTTTAAATATTTTGGGATAAAATTGGGTATCAATACAATCCACGAAGGTTTCCAATGGAATATTATACAGAGTTTTTCCTACTCCAGGTATGTTAATTCCATCCCTTCTTTCTTTTGGCATGGTCCAAATTATACTGAAAAAATAAGCAAATGCACAGTTTCCAAAAATTACTCTATTCATAGAGATACTAGGGGTGTATATATTCTTGATTCCTCATGAGAATTATTATTATTATCTTGTGTTCATGGGTTTCAGAATAATACGCAGTTGAAAAAAAAAGTTTATCCGGAAGGAAGATTTAGATTTTTATGTCTTTTTCATGCATTTCACCCATTTATGCATGTGCATTGACCCATGAACAGATGGCATTATATACGCGTATATATGTAAATAATATGTATGTGGGATAAGGGAAATAATTACGGCGTTATATACGCACCACCACCTGATCAGCTGGTATATGTTGATGATGTTGCCCACACTGGCCGAGACGATATGATGGGATGTCCTCAGTGGCTTGATGATATAATATACACCCATACATATGCATGACACGACATTTATCCGCACGTGTATGACATAATAAATCTTTTAGAATTTACAAAGTTATTCAGATTCAAAGACGTGTTTCTATATTTCATGTCTCATCTATGTCTTTTACGTACTAATTTTCATGCATTACATACTTAGTATATTTTTCATACTGACGCCCTATTTAACGGGGCCTGCGTTTCATGCCCGCAGGTGCAGGTAGGCAAGCTGACGGTCCCCCTTCTTAGGATCCCTAATCAACAAAAGTTGGCACGCTCCACTTGATCCGGAGCTGCTTTTGATTTTGGATATGTTTTTATATATATAGGTATGATGTGGCACAGTCCCATCTTTATACAGTTATGTTTTCACTAGAGGTCAGTAGACAGTATGTCTAGTTGGGTTGTATGTAGCCTTGTCGGCTTTCGGTTTTGGATGTATAGTTGTCTATAGAAGCCTTATCGGCTCGCCCACTGTATTCTTCATGTATACGTACATATGCCTTGTTGGCAGGTCTCCTTCATGTATGTTATTTTTGTAATTCAGCAAATGTTATTCAGGTTCATATCTTAGATGCACGCTTAAGGGTGTTTGACAGGTAGGACTCCGGCACCCGTCGCGGCCCTTCGATTTGGGTCGTGAGACTTACAAATCCAAGTCTATCGCCTATGGATGCACTATAAGTCTCTCTCACATGAAGGATATTCACTATGACGTTCTCATCATGTTTGATTTTAAAAAGTTGTCATCTCTTTTTGATATTGTTGGTAATTGTTTATGAAGAAGTTGTTAGGCTATTTTATGCAAATCTTTTTGAAAATGATACAGATGATTTGGAATCGATGATTCTGGGTAATTGCATAATTCTTGATGCTTATCGGTTTGAAAAAATATTCTCTGCAAAATTTCAAGGATTTGATGATTTTGTTGGAAGTTCATGGGCTAAGGGTTTTAAAGTGTCACTGGATGAGGCCAAAACTATGTTATTTGAAAATCCTTGTGATTATTGAGCCTAAAACTTTGATTTTTAAGCATCGTGTGTTGTCTCATATGATTGCAACTACTCTACTTCCCAGATTAGTTCCTTAACCACTAGGGATATTTTTGTGCTTTATTGTCTTGTAGGGCATAAAAGGCTTAACTGTTATGGATTATCAATATATACTTGAATGTATTAGGGATGTGACTTTCTTTGATACCAGTTTATCATATGGTCTGCTCATATCTCATATTCTGGAATTCATAAAGGTAGATTTACCACCCTTCCAACCCAAAATTATTTCCAGCGCCTATGAGAAAATTGCTTTTTCTATGATGGGATACACCTTATCTAGAGATATATGGGTAAATAAACTGAAAGTTGTCTAGGCATCCACCACAGTAACTCAGGCAGATAAAGATTTAGAATCAAATGTTGAACAATCGACTAAACAAGATCCATTGCAGTAAATTCAGCTAGGACTAAAGGACATGTTGAACAACATTCAAGTACAAGTTGATAAAATTTGAGAAATGACTAAGGACATCGGGACATATGTTGCTAAACAGAAGATGCAATTAAAGACTACAATGAAGTAGGGGGGATACAAGCTTTTCAGGTCACTCGGAAGATAGACAAGTTCTCCAAAGAGCTTGGAACCTCTTATGACAATTTTTGCATCAAAGTCATCAACACCCTGAAGTACTTTCTTTGGCGGAACTAAGTCACTGATTATGTGTTGCATAAATCAGAGTTCTGTTAAGATAATATTTCTTTTTCTTGGTCTGGTAACACTTAATTTCTATGCACTTATATGTGCATAAGACAATCTTTTGGCTATAATGCTCTAGTTTAATAAGGGGTATCAAGTTGCTAAGCCACACTACGAAAGTCTAGGAGAGGGTTGTGGAAGCTAGGGTAAGAAAAAATGTGTCTATTTTCGAGAACCAGTTTGAATTCATACCGAGGCGATCGACTTTTGAAGACCTTTACCGTATTAGGAGACTAATGGAGCATTAAAGTAAAAGGAAGGGGGATGTGCATATGGTTTTCATTGACCTAGAGAAAGCTTACGATAAAGTCCCCAAGAAAGTTCGTTGGTGATGTTTGGAGGCTAGGGGTGTACATGTATCATACACTAGGTAATTCACGATATGTATAATGTAGTTAAGACTCGGGTTAGGATAGTGGTAGGAGACTCAGAGAACTTCCCAATAATGATGGGCTAGTATCAAGGATTTGCTCTTAGCTCATTTTTATTTATTGTGGCGATGGATGTTTTGGCGTGGCTCATTCAAGAATAGGTACCATAGTTCATTCTATTTGCGGATGACATAGTGCTAATTGAAGAGACGCAAGACGGTTTTAATGCAAGGCTCGAGATTTTGAGACGGACCTTAGAGTTAAAAAATTTCAAGTTAAGCAGGACCATGACAAGTACTTGGAATGCAAGTTCAGCAATGTGAATCATGAAGCCCACATGGAAGTGAGGTTGGAGTCACAAGCCATCCCCAAGAAAGAATGTTTTAAGTACTTGGGATCTATAATTCAAAGTAATAGTGAGATTGACGAGGATGTCACACATCAAGATGGAGCAAGATGGATGAAATGGAGTCTCACGTTTGGGGTTCTGTGTGATTAGAAGGTACCACCTAGACCTAAAGGTAAGTTCGAGTTTGGACTGTCAAGAACACCCATGTTTAGAAGAAGAAAGTAGAAGAAATAAGGATGATAAGACGGATGTGTGGGCATACTATGAGAGATAGCATTGGGAATGATGATATCCTGGCCAATGTGGGAGTGGGACCTTAGAGCATAAGATAAGGAAAGCTAGGTTGATAATGTACGGGCACGTGAAGAGGAAGAGAATAGATTTTCCGGTGAGGAATTGAAAGAGGTTGTCCATGCTGGGGTTGAGAAGAGATAGACCTAGGCTTAAGAAGTCTTAGATAGAGTTGATTATGCAAGACATGGCACAATTCTAGCTTACTAATGACATGACCCTTATAGAAGGGTCTGGAGGTTGGAGATTAGGGTAGAAGATTCGTCTATCGGTGGGCGTATCTCCTTTTTCATGTCTGTTGCATTAGTATTAGTCTTGTATGTGTGTATCTGCTTGTCTGTAGATTTTTTTACTATTTGTCAGTTCGTTTACTTTGATTATTCTACCTCTATATCACCTATCGCGTTGTTGTTCCAATCTGCTTCTTTTTCTTTTTTTTTCATTGAGTCGGGGAGTCCTTCGAAAATATTCTCTCTACCTTCATAAAGTAGAGTTAAGGTTTGCGTACACTCTACCCTCCTCATACCCTACTATTTGGGATTACACTAGGTTTGTTATTGTTGTTGTTACTCTAGTTTAATTAGTTTATCTAAATTGTTCTATACGCATATTTTCATTATGTTATATGTTTCTGTTTGGTTGTTCTTTTTTTGATTAATGTCAAATGGGGGAGAATGACCAAAGAGCTTTGAAGATACACAAGGTAATGGGAACAACAAAAGACATCACAAAGTCATGAGAGCAACAAACTTATGAAGGAAGGAGAGTGCCATCTATAAATCAAACTCTTTTTGTTTGTCATCATAAAAAGGGGGAGATTGTTGAGTCCTTATTTTACAAAGATTTAATGATGACAAAAGAGTTTAATAGTATTACTAATTTAATCTTAATTATGCAAGTAAATATGACAAGAGAAGATCAATCAATTGTCAGTATAATTTAATACAAGGAGAAGGTCAAGGAAGAGGGGAAATCAAGGATCATCGAAGGAAAAAAAATCAATCAACATAACGAAGAAATAAATTGTGCAATCAACCAGCTAGAGGGTTGGACGTCATTAAGGAAATCCCGACAATCAACAGATGCAATCGAGCAATCAAGGATGGCAAATGCTAAAGTAAGACACATAATCTGTAATCAGTCTCAAGTGACTATGTCCGGCTAAAGAAGTCAAAAACTCATATGGAAAGAAATCGAGTACAACAACAGTCTCTTAATGATGAATCTAGTAAAAGAAATTAGCTAGATTCAGACGCATCCCTTGGGTTATTATTAGAATAAATGGCCTTCAAAAGATATCAGTCAAAGATTTCCTGACTGAAGAAGTTTGGATCAAAGCTTTAGCTATATAAAGTATCCAAAGACAGAACAACAACTATGCAATTTCATATGCAAAATTTTTTGTAGCTTTCTAATTCTTAGTCAAACATTATATTCTTGAGTTTATTAGTATCATAAAAATAGAGAGAAAAGAAAACACTTAAAAGGTTGTGTCAAATAAAGAAAGAAGAATTGTATGTACAACGTTGATAGTGAAAGAAGAAAAATCGCATACTCTATAATGACAATCATTTGAAGATCTAAGAGAGCCTATGTGACTTAAGGTAACTGGATATAGATACTACATTTGTACATGAACCAGTATAAAAACTTTGTGTCTCTCCTGCTCTCCCTCTACTTTACTTTGTTTATTGCTTATATATATTTCAGTAACAAATATAGAAGACGAGCTTCAGTCAACAAAGTTTTAAATTTAAAAAATACACACATACAAAAAAAAAATATATATATATATATATATATATATATACACACACACACACACACTACACCAGACTTAAATGCATCAGCCCCTTCTTTTTTCCTAGTGTGAGCAAGAAAATCATTTTATCATGGAAGAGGAGATCGATGCAACGTAGGTTAAGATTCTTCTGAAGATGACTGAGATGATTATGATCGAGAATTTCAAATTTATAAGAATAGAATAAAAAATCAAAATATAAGAATTAATATTTGAATTTTGATTCGTGTGTGCACAAGAAAAAGGGATTCTAAATTGGATCTAAACTCACTAATTAGATTTTCTCTCTAGGTCGTTCGAACATATGATATACTCCTAATAGTTGAAGAACAAATTATTTCATCCATCATGAAGTTAATCTTGAATTTGAACCCGAAACTTGACATAAAGAGAAGTCAGGTTATGCCTCGTCCTCCCAAGTTTGATTTGTAGGGGCATCGGCCTAATTCCCCCCAC
This sequence comes from Nicotiana glauca, assembly GCA_026770625.1. Lineage (NCBI taxonomy): Eukaryota > Viridiplantae > Streptophyta > Magnoliopsida > Solanales > Solanaceae > Nicotiana > Nicotiana glauca. Next base: position 209,031 of record MU673277.1, read on the forward strand.
CCCCACCCCACCACATTCTGGGTCTCAAGAGGGGTGGTTTTATTTATTTATTTTAAGGAAAAAATTTTGGTTTGAGCATAGCTGGTATCTCACCATTTTATTAAATAAGAAATTAAAGAAATATTAGTTTATGGGTGTTTACCCTAAAATCATATAACAATTAAATTAATATATGATTTTAAGGATACATGATATAACTTGTACAAATTGAGAAGAAACAATTCAGTATTGAAATAGACGATAAAATAATTAATGAAAACCACACGAATTGAACAGCATTATCCTTCAAGTTCAGTCATCCTTGAACCAAATATGTTTCAACTTGCTTATGGACAGAATAACAAGATAATGAAAGCTAGAAAATAACAGTATATTACTTAGTATTGCGTGAATATAATGTGCTTACAAATGACCAGACCCCCTTTACATAATAGAGGAGTCCTACCCTTGATACAATTTTACATACAGTAAGAAATCTCCTAATTAGCTAATTAATCGGTCTCTTCATAATACGTGCCAAAATTTTTGCCGTGATCCTTGCCTAATTACGGATATTTCGGCTTTCCATCATTTGGCTCGATAAAATTCCGTGGATCTCGCTTTGTCTCGATCTTGGCCGATCTCGATCTTGATCGGTCTATGGGTCACGAGCTCGGTAATCTAAATTTGCTTCATAGTTATAATATGAGGTTAAACCTTGGCATTCCAGTCTCGATCAGTCATATAAAAAGGGAAAGCCCAATTTTGACCTTATATAGAGAGTCCCCTCGTTTCTAGGAGAGAAGCTGATGAGAAATGATATAAACTTTTCCAATCTCGTCTCGATGTGCCATAATGTAATGATGAGGCTGACTATGACGCCAGCGACAAGTGGATACTAAAACATCATGTCGGTTCAATTACCAAGGCATTAAATTCTTGTCTGTTGCTCATCGACCACCAACGGTTATGAACCGCCACCAGTAAGCTATAAGTACCGCCACCTTCTTCCACTAAAACTTTACTCTCAAAATTTCCCTAATTGTTGCTTCTCTTCAAAAATCTCTTTCCATTGCAACTCTTACTCCCAAATCTCTTGAATCTTAAGCAAATCGCATATTATCCTAATTTCGTTCTCTTTTACTTTACAATGGCAAAAACTTCTAAAATTGTACCGCAAAAGGAGGTTGCCTCTTCTTTGCGGCCCACTGATGAGGGAGCTATGGTGGAATATCCCCTTGAGGATTTCATTATGGGAGGGTGCCCTACTGTTTCAATTTTAAGATTAAAAAGACAACCTCAGCACCTGGTCGATGTGAACCGGTCTCGAGGAATAACCGCTGATTTCCTTGACAAAGTTAAAGTGGAGTGCCACTAGGTCGATAAACATATTGTGGTACCTTCACCTGAGAAGTTTATCACTACCCCTGTGGAGGGTTTCATAAGTGTTTACACTTACCCCTTCATATTGGGCCCCTTAGACCCTATCATCGTTGCTTTCTACAAGATGTATGACGTGACCCTCGGCCAGATCCATCCTTCCTTCTGGAGAATAGTGATTCTCATCCGATTCTTCATGAATAAAATCAAGGGATGTCCTTTCACCCTCGATCACCTTATGCGCCTTTATAGTTCCCGACTTTATCAAGGAGTATTGATCAAGCTTGCTCGTCGGGCCATAAAAGCCCCTTTCTCGAGCATAGATAATGCTCGCGACCGAGGTTGAATGGGCCGATTTGTCCAAATAAGGACTTCGGACCTGATCCCTACATAAGACATGTCCTTTCCTAAGAAATGGAACATGAATCGTGAATAGTACTTTGCCTTCTTAATTTTGCTATTTTACCTCTTATCTTCTTTCTTCATCTATATTTTTTGGTGTTGCAACTATGGCCCAGGTACCGGAGGTAGTCTGCAATCTCAAGCAATGGGTCGAGGGCCTCGTGTTTTAGAGACCATACTCCAAGCATGTTTGGATGGGGTTATCAAAGGGTTGATGGGATTCCCGTTATCATGGTAATTTTCTTTCTTAGAAAGGTTATCGTTTGGGGATTCTTTCAAGTTTACACGTATTTTTTCCTTTGTAGGCATCGGGAAAGATGTAGCAATAAGGCCCATATCTGATGAAGAATTATTCCTTCCCCAACCACTTGCTTCGACGCAGGACAAAGAGAAAAGAGAAAAGGGGCTCCGTATTCTCCGGGATCGAAAAAGAAAAGACCGGCGAGGAGGCCCTGCAATCCTAAGAAACTATGCTTTCAGACTCGATTCGCTGAATAAGGGATGAGTCCGAATAAGAAGAAAGGGAACATAGTTCCAACATGGTGACCCATGTGCAGGCCGGTCCCACCATACAAAAGCCCTCTGAACTAGAAGAGGTTGATGAGGGAGCCTCGGCCGAAGTTCCAGAACCGGAAGGAGTTGAGGCCACTTCATCTCAAACTGAGATGGTCGAGGGAGAAACTAGGGGCGAATCTTCCAGGGTAGCTGAAGATTTCTCGAGGGACAATCTCAGAGTGATTGATATTTTCGAATCCCGTCAGTTTTTGGATGCCATGATCCTCGAGGCCAATATGTAAGAAGTTCATTCTTACGAGGGCCCTCGGGGGGGCGGTTGATATCCAAGGCTTCTTGGTTGGGGTAGAGTTTGCTGCTTTGTGAGTTTCACCGGGCTTAGTGACTTACCAATGCCAAAGAAAGCACCGTCATCGGGCGCTACAGGGTCTTCACCGAGACCAAAATTGGTAGATCGATTCCCGACCCCAAGTGTTTGCCTTGATCGAAAGAATAACATAATTCTTTCTATCCCAATGGATGCCCGGGTCTTCTCTCCCCCATGGGAATTGCTAGCTACCTCATATGCTTGGTGACCGAGGTAGACCAAGTTGTGATGAATGCAGTGGGATCCGCTTGCCTGTTCAACGATGCCCAACATGCTCTGAATTGGGTAACTTTTAGGGCCATTCCATTATCTCTTTGAACTTGGAGTTGTAGGTAATTATAACATCTTCTTCCTTACTTGTAGGCTTTGGTGTTGCATCACGAGGCTTTCCTTCAAATTCGAGAGGAGTGCGAGGCTGAGGTTCGGGACCTCAATGAGAAAAATGACACCTACAAGCTTCTCAGTAAGAAGCTTCAGGAAAATTTAGTGACGGTTCGGGATGAGCGTGCTGAGATGGCCGAGCAGGTATTCCAAGTGTTTCACAATAGTGAAGACAAATTGGAGATGACAACTAACAATCCGATCTTGCAAGTCTGGCAGAGGCTTAAACAAATTGGGGAGCTTCATAAATAAGTAGAGACAATTTGAGTTAAGGCTGGTGAGTTCAAGAAAAATATGGACATCTTATCCTCGAAAAGAGAAGCTGCCCAAACACAACTGGAGTCAGCTGAGATCCATCTTTGAGCTGCAAGAGAGAGCCTCAGTGCAAGCCAATAAAATCGAGGAGCTTCAGTCCCAATAAGCAAACTTGACCAATGAGATTGATGCAACCAAATTTGAGGTGGCTGCGGCCAACACCAAGGCCCAAGCTAATGTGACCCAATACAAGGTCGACGTTGAGGCCATCCAGGGGCATGCCAAAAGCATGGTGGATCATGCAAAATGGCAAGCTCGAAGGGAAGCTGTCACACCCCATTTTTCCTTACGGAGTCCAGGTTTCATAATTCCGTTGGGAACAACTCATTTCCTTTTAGGAATTGGGTATGGAATTTGAAGAGTCTCCACCTAACGTATTTAAGGTGCGTTAGGGCATCGATAGCAAAAACCTCATAAAACTGGTTCGCATTACTAAAGATTGGGTAAGGGCTCAAAATAACCTAGAGGGAAAGGTGTTAGGCACCCCTCGAGTTCCACAATGGTGGGTCCCGGCCAAACTCGAATTGGGTGAATTAGTCTTATAGACAAATAAAGCAATTTAGACAAATGGATATTACATTTTCTAAAACATGAAGTAAAATGGGGGTACTAGGTTTTATTTTTCCTGTAGGATAACTTTTGCACAATACTTGGTAATCATTCCCAAGTTGAGGTGCTACACATAGCATTAGCGCAGAGCTCATCATATCCTTTACATCCCAATTAGCCTCCCCTTAGTGGTTATATAAGCAATTCTAATTAAACGTACTCTATGCGTGCATTACCCGTTCCTTCCTTATGGCCCTGGAGGTATTTATAACCTCTAATTAAGGCAGTTATAGACTCTCCTAAAGTACTTAAAAGGAGAAAATCTAAGCGACAAGAAAAAGCAAATAGGACATTCACATAAAGGGACAATTAAAGGCTCACTTTTACCTCCTCACACAAGCATACAATAGCACATCTCAAACAGTAAGATTTCAAATATTTCAAAGGATCCTAGAGCAGGATATCTAGGTGAGCATGACAAATAGAATATATGCAGCATTGTGTTAAAGCGAGGAAATAGAGACCTAATCAGTTTGCCTACTGATTTTAGGGCTTGCTGAATCTGGGCAATTCATAAATAATTAGACAAAAGAATAGTTTTATAATTTTGCAAGATTTTAATGATCCTACAGGCTTGCCTAGGTGTGGATCTAGATGTCCTATGAACATGATATCTAATTGTAAATCAGAACCACAGTAAACAATTTTAAGTAGGAAGTTTGGTTCATTAGGTCCTATAGGCATGTTGTATAGGTGTAGAAGCTGATTTTAAACTTATAGACATGGTATCTAAATGCAGAAATTGGTTTTAAAACCTTATAGATATGGTATCTAAATGCAGAGATCGGTTTCAAAACTTTATTGTCATACAGAGATTGATTTTAAACTTACAGGCATGGGGTCTAAATAGATAAACATCGCAATAACATATAGACATGGAATCTAAAACACATGACTGATTTTAAACCTTATAGGTATGGTATCTAGAATGTACATAAGCAAAGAAACATTGTAGGAACCTATAGGCATGGTATTTAGCATACAAGACTGATTCTAAACCCTATAGGTATGGTATCTACCCTTTCCCAACAAAATATGTATAAGAACCCCTCCTAATTTTACTAATATCCCCAATATCTTTTTACAAAGAAATTATTATTACAAACCAAACATAAATAATGAATTATAGATGTGAGATTGCTAAAACTATAAGGAGCCTAAACAGGCCTAAATAGAAAACCTGGAAGACCATGCTTTCAGCCAAATATGCAGTACCCCAACAACTCATAGTATTCAATAGAGTAGGAGTGGAAGGTAATGCTTGAAAGTTTAGAAATAGTTTGAAGAATATAGTTCAGAAGTAAAACAGTTCAGAAGTAAAATAGTTCAGGAGAGAAAGTAGTTCAGGAGTATTAAAACAGTTAGAAGCATTTTGAAACAAAGGGTCTCAGCAGAAACATAGTCACAAAGAAAAGTCCCATATTGCCCATATTTAACAGAAGGAGCTTAGCCCTGAACTCCATCAATCAACAACAGATAGGATCAATTAGTTTAACAAGGTTTTCATGGTATTGATCCCTTAGTCATTACTAGTTTAACATACACGCATGTATTAATCATAGGGCAGCATGCTAGGATCAGACAATCACACAGAAAAGCAAGCAGAGTTGAGGGCATAAAGACCATGACTTAATCAGAAGTTTGTTAAGGATGAACACTTAGAACAGGGAAAGTAGACATAGGTTTAATATCATAATGAGGCAGACATGTAGACATGTTGAAAGAAGGAAAACACATAGGTATAGTAAATAGAAGCAGGCATGTTGACATGTTAGAAATAGGAAACCTCTTGGTCTAATCATATATAATTAGGCATGCTGATTAAGAGTATTAGCATGAAGTTAAATCATTAAAGTAGTTAAGAACAGGAAGTACAAAAGCTAAATCATGCTGAGGTTTGGATAATAGTAAAGTGGAGGCATACCAGTTAAGAATTTGGAATAGAAGAGTGAAGCAAATAGGATCCAAAGGTCTAGCCTTGGCTTCTAGACAGCTAGACAACGTAACAGCAAAGAGTAGAAGATTGTGATAGAGAGCAAGAACTTTGTGTAGTTTTCTATATCTATGTGTGTGTTGAACTATGTTCGTGTGCGTTAAAGAAAAGAATGAAACTTATATAGCATTGAGCAGAGTAAACAAATAAGACAAGGAAAATTAACGACACATAAATAAAGTATGCAAATAAATTAACCAATCAGTTAGGGCTAAAACTAATCAATTAATATCACTTAAATTAGGGAGAATCTCATACAAAATCAGCCAGCAGGCATGATCGAAGTTAAATAAGGTAAATAATAAGTCTAAAGACCATAGATTAGAATAATTAATCAAAATAAGGCAAGTAGTACCAATTAAAAGTTATAAATGAGGAAACTAAGTAAAATCAAGGGGAAGTACTAATTTTAATAGGAAAATATAATCCGAACCCTAAGTAAAATCAGTCAATCTATTTTGATTGACAGAGATAAACAATAACGGGAAAAATTGAAGTAGACAGTGAGACAAATGAACAAATAAAGGACTAGAACATAGGCATGAAAGAGTAGGTAGAACTAGATAATCAGATTCAAACACTTAAAACTTTAGAAAAGTTTTGCAGAAACAAGAATAAGTGGAACCCTAGTTTTAGAGAAACATTAGGATCGATTAACAATAAGGAAAGCAGAAAACCTTTATACAAAAATACTATAGGAACTTAAGACCACTTCAGATATACAGCAAATAATAATAAATAAAAATCCTAATTTGGATGAACATTTAAATCAGTCGATGATAAAGAGATCAAATTTTTTTTAAACTAAAACTACCATATAAACTCGAAAACATTTCAGATTTATAAGGATCTGAACAGATTCAAAGTGTAAGAGATGAGGGTTTTGAGAAAGTGACAGAGACAAAAGAAAATATGGTTTTGAACCAGAGATTCAATCCATTAACACAAGATAATAATACTAACAAACGAAGATGGCCACAAGACAGGCCTGTGAGTCAAATTTTGACAAAACATGGTTGAATCTCTTTGAGTTTCTCTCATAAATCGATGAAGTCGAACAACCAGAGGATGTAACAGGCCGGTAGGGGCCTCAAATCACTAGGTAACCAACCCCATGGAATGGGTAAGAATCGAACAATTTAGGGAAGAATTTAGGTGGTGGTAGTAGGGTTACGGTTGGTCTCAGAGAGAACTAGAGAAGAAGGGGGATTCAAGGATGGATGGGTGTGAGAAATGATTAGGGTTAGTGGGTTGTTTTAGTTGAAAAGGAAAGGGTGAATGGGGACCGTTGATCTTAGAGATCAACAACCAAGATTAGAGGGGTTTGGGGCCGGGTAGAGGTCTTTAGGTTTGGTATGGGGTGATTTGGGCCTGGATTTAATTAAATTGGATTTGGGGAGGTCCGATTTTGGGTATAAATTAGGGGCTATTTATTAAATACCTTTTTTTCTAAATAAAATAATTTAAAAATAGCTAATTAAATTATAAAGAATGATTTTCATGCCTGAAGGTGATTTAAAATAATTACTTAATATTATAAAAATATAAAGAGTTGTTTTCTACATGGATAATGTAGTTATGTATATGTATAGGCTATTATTGCAAAATATGAAAAAAAAAAAATTGGCAATCCTCTAGGCAAGTACCTAGGGCTAGTTTTTTTATTAATTAAAGAAAAAAAATACAACAATTAGGAAAAGTAAAAATAAGGAGGGCAATAGCACTGGCATTGTTACCCATATAGCACAAATCGGGCTAAACCTTACCTTACTAATCCTATTGAGGGTTGCAAACCTCGCTTATTAACAAGCATGTAAAAAATATGAACTTGACAGGACCAAGTAGTCTATGATCATCACAGAGTTTATAATATACTCTGTGTTGATATTCAGATGAGGATACTAATAAAGTGATAGAATAAAATGTAGTACCAATTTGATTCTTATCCTTTTTTATTCAAACTTGTAAAATCTTCAATTTGTAATTCATTGTCGTTTTCATCCACAGTGTTCGAAATGTATTCAAAATTCATCATTTCTTTTTTGAACGGTTGGACCTCGTTGGTGAAGTTTGGGTAGCCTTCTTTTGTTTGGCAGCTCTCATTGGAAGTCGCCTAACAATTGCTTTCTTATTGGACCTTGTTGCAATTTTCATCCAGATAGCACCTACCTTGCTTGTCCCAATATGTTCCTCCACAGTGTTTGGTGGGATATCTAGGTGGTGAATGCAAGTGCGATAAGTAGGCTTACTTGGAAAGAAATCTTGTTCTTTAATTTTCCAGTCAAAGTACTTTCAAAATTTAGCATTTGAAATTCATCCTTGATAACTCTTTCTACACGATGGCTAGCAAATTGAAACTTTTGTTTAAGACCATCTTCCTACACCTTTTTTAAATTTGAACAGTTGAATTTATTTGATAAAGTGTTCTGCTTCACCTTCTTCTTTTTCTTCTTCTTCTTATTCCTTGTTGTTGTCTTTGAAGATGATGCCAATTCATTCTTCTTATGTTCCTGCTTTGCCACTGTTAAGATTTGCTCCTGTGCATCCAGATGTTGTCTCTCCTCTACTGAAATAACTGTGGTGGTTGTCACAATTTGTTGCTGTCCATTTTTTTGTGTTACTGTTGCTCCTTGATCATCGGTAGACATTGTAACTGAAGGTTTTGTATTAAGATGTTGTTGTTGCAGACTGGATGGACATGCTACTGCATTTTGGCTTGCATTAGAAGTACATGTTGTCACAACTTTGAGCTGCCCAGATTTTTGTTTTGCTGTATTTGTTTGATCTCCAGTTGGATTAGTGTATGAGATGTTGGGATTGGTTGTCACTAACTGCTGCTGCTCCACTATCTTTGGTACTGCTATGTGTTGTTGTTATCCTGTTTTATTTGCTTTCACTTCAGAAGTTGCAGCATTGCTTGGAACAAATACAGTTGCTTTTTGTACCTGCGAACTAACACCATCCATAGGTTGCCCAGCTTTAGCAATAGTTGCAGCCAGATTATCACCATCAGTTGGTGTTGCTGTATCTCCAAAAATACCAGTATTTGTGTTCCTAATCACTTCACAAATTGAATCAGCCACATTAGTTCTACTCATGACCCCATCACGATTCAAAACCAAAGCAGAAGTAGTGCCTTCTCAGCTACTGTTCCATTGGGATGTCCCTCAAGTTGTTCCAATGCAGCATTAATATTCGAGCCTGTTGCAATTGAAACAACATCATAATTACCAAGGGTTAATTTCTGCACCTGGGATTGGCACTATTGTCCCTCAATCCGCTGCCCAGAAATCTTAACTATTGAGCCATCAGTAGGTTGTTGTGCAGCTCTCTTAGCATTCAAAAATTCCCTTGCATCACCCTGCAATGTTTCAATAACTTGGTGTCCATTCTCAACTGTTTCCTCATAACCTTGAGTTGCCTTTCCTTTTAAATGACGACATTGATTTTCTTCATGACCTTGATGCTTACAATGACAACAATATGCAGGTAAATTGTCGTAGCTTATTTCTTAGAAGTCCTCCACAATCTTACCAGTTTTATTATCCAGGTATTGAAGGCTTACTTTCTCTAGGAGTTCATCTAGAAAATTGATGATAATCTTCACTCTTGTTTTGCTTGGGCATGATCTCATTTGAATTGCCTTGTCAATTGCAATTGGTTTTCCAACTGCTGCTGCAATAGACAATAAAGACTTACGAGCAAGGAGTTCAGGCGACAACTTCGGCAATGAAATCCAAACAGCAGCCTTAGAGGTTTCTTCCTTGGGATTATAACCAATAGTCCATGGAAAAACTCTATGTTGATGCTCTTTTCCATTGTGTTTAAAATAATTTACAGATCTCTCTAAACAAGACACATAATCTTCATATTGATCATATTGAATTAAAAGTTGTCGTTGGGCCAATAAACCTATCAAGCAATTGCCTTTGATGCCAATGATTTTTGGCAGTATTTTTCTCAAAGTATGCAAAATTATCTCATCATTAGACAATTTAATGATCATAGCTTGGTGTAATCATTCCTCCTTTGCAAATTCTTCACATTCATCCATTGAGAACTGAATCGTAGGAACTCCATGAACAAACTTAAAAGGTTTCAAACTCGTTCTTGTGTTCGTCAAATTCTTGATCGATTGGGATTGATTTAGAGAAGTAGAATATGTGTGAGGAACTTGAAGATTTGGTTCCACATCAATTTTAGAATCTTGAAATCCAATATCCTCATACAAAATATTGGAAAACCTACCTGTTGCATTTTGACGAGCTGACTGTGTCTGCAAGTCTGTATTTTCTGTTATTTTTGTAGTTGTTGCAGTAATTGTGTCATAATTGTTGTTCCTCAAGCATCTGGCATCAATCTTCTGATTAAATGGAGCTGATTGAAGTTGTTCATGTCCAGATCGAACAGCAGTTGCTCCATGTGCGACCAACTATTTTGGTGCAGAGTTAATTAGATCGTAGTTGACTATTCCTGCATTGATTTTGTTTGAAACTTTGGGGGTCGATTCTAATTGAGCTGTAGCAGCATCTCCACTACTTGGAATTCGTTTATTTAGCCCAAAAATCAGAAGTGGAAATTCAGTTTTGTCCAGAGAATTTGTTGCTACAGTACTCGAAAAGTACAAATGTAATTGTAAAAAATGCAATTAAAATGTTTTAACACTTATATGAGCCTAAATGATGAATTTAGATGTTTAAATCATTGTAAAGTAATATGAGGGATATTTTTAAACATTTATGTAACTAAAAATGCAGAAAAAAATTTTGAAATGCATGTACAATATTTGAAAGTATGTATGAACATTTTAAAATATATGAGTGAAAAATTGGGTATCAACAGCTGCCCTTCTTTACCCGACAATGATGAAAGAATTTTCGGGTAAAGAAATGATGACCGATTTAGACCGAATAGGTGTTTTGAAAAAATAAAGGCTGAACCCTGGTCTCTGAGTTGCCTACATATCCCTGGTTTTACAGGAATCATGCCATGTATAGTTCTGGACCCAACGGTGAGTGAAGCCGATGGAGTTGTTATAGGAATAGTAGCCAGTTTCATCAAAAGGTTCTTTTGTGAAGGGTGATATCTAAATGTCACAGAGTAAGGTGGGTAATTTGATGGGAATCGATTATAATGTCAAAACGATAACGGTATAAGCAAAAATTAGAGCGAAGGTTGCTCTTGTTTGAAGAATGGTTACCTCCTGGATTACCTGCAAACTCAAAATACGATTCATGCAAGTATATAGATTACTTCTAGAATTTAAACGTGATGCAAATTCCCTTTGGACCATGAAAGATTTTTTTGGACAGTGCAGATGACGTCCTTAGACTATGATGTCCTGGCCATGAATTGTGAGATAGGACATTCGCAGGTCTCGGGCCATGAGAATGGTGCCTCCGAACCATGACACCTTTGAATAATGTCGTGAAAGTATTGAAGGATCCTTAGGCCATGTCATGGTGTCTTCGTTCTATGGGGATGATGCCTTCGGACCTTTGGATAAATTAGCTATACATCAGCCCATGAAATGCAGAGATATGATACCAAATGTGACAACAAGACAGAGCTTAGTCTTGTGTAGAGTTTTGCGGGCAGAGCTTAGCCTCGAGAAAAGAATATAATGTAAAGTATAGAATATAGCAAAAATTATGTGGCGGTGACAAAGCTTAATCTTACAAGAAGGCAGTGCTTAGAATTATGCGAATATGGAGGTAGGGCTTAGCCTCATGCAAGTTTTGAGATAGAGCTTAGTCTCATACAAAGTGCAGGAAATGCTTAGTATTATGCAAATGTGGAGGCAGGGTTTAGCCCCATGCAAGATTTGAGATAGGGCTTAGTATCATGCAAAGAGCAGGCAATGCTTAGCCTTATGAAAATGTGGAGGTAGGGCTTAGCCTTATGTAATATTTGAGACAGGGCTTAGTCTTATGCAAAGAGAAGGCAGTGCTTAGCCTTATGCAAATATGGAGGCATGTCTTAGCTTCATGCAAGGCTTGAGACAAGGCATAATCTCATGCAAAGAGAAGGCAATGCTTAGCCTTATGCAAATATGGAGGCAGGTGATCGAGGCCAACCTTGTACTACTATTGAGTAGCAAGAGAGGTCGAAGCCGCTTTTACCCGATGAGGTCGGGATCGATTTCCACATGGAGCTAGATATTAGAGTCGAGTTTCTATCTAAAGTCGAGTTGTATATTTGTTCCTAATTGAACTTCTAAAAAAATTTGGTTTTGAATTTAATTCTAATTTTTATAATACTACAATGCTAAATTAGACCAAGTAAACCTACGATTAAACTATTGCAAGTTATTCAAATAGATAAAAAGCACTAGGGTAGTGACTTTATCCTAGGTGGCTAATTGATGGATTCTTGAGTCTAAGGCTAGATTGTAACATTTGGGGAGTATGATATAACCATTGCACGATTCTACTAACTCTATACCTATCAGTAGCTCGAGTAATTTTTCCCGAATTGACTCTCTCAAGACCAAATGGGTATACTAATTTGTGCAAGAAATCAAGGTTCAAGTCGGGTATTACTATCTCTATGTTTAACCTTTTAATTAGGGATATCGATCTCTTGAATATGCCTCAATTTCTTGTTGGACCAATTTCATGGAGTTAGTCTCTCTTTCTCAAGAAGAGCCAAAGTCTACTAGGAATAAACTAGTGTTTACAACCACTAATTCAACATTAAAACCCTAAATTGGCCCAAATACCAAACACCCCTAGACAATCAAGCATCGAAATACAAGACCCAACAATTACCCACACTAGGGTTGAGCAACAACCCTAGCTAATTGGTCTAGCTACTCATAATTGTAGATGAAAACAAAGAAATAGATGAAGATAAACCCATAAAATTAAACTACTAATTAAAACTTGAAGATTCAATGGTAAAACTATTGTAAAATTACTCCAAATGTCAAGAAAACCCTATTCACGAGCGTAGCTCAGCTGTAGAATCTAACTGTTGACCTAAAAATAGGAAAAGAAAGTATTTATACTAGGCCAAAAATTTTAAACAAAAATACCCTCGCGGGGCTAGGGCGGACCGTAAAAAATAGAATGCAGTCGCACTAAGGCTCTTAGCTAAAAAATCCTGCTCTCTGAACATGGCTACCCGGACCGCACAAAATGCACCGCAGCCTCGGTGGCTCCTGTTTCGGTCCGCACAAAATGAAATGCGGACCGCATTGGCAATAATCCTCCCATTTGACAACTCTCTGAAGTTGAGCTCTGCGGACCGCACAGAACTGAGTGTGGCCGCAATGAAGTCAATGCGAACCATACAGATTGAGTGTGGTTGAATCACTTGGCTGCTTGGAATTGAGCACTCTCTGAATCGCTTCATTGCGGACCGCACAGAATTGAGTGTGGTCGCATCACTTGGCTGCCTGGAATTGATCATTCTCTGAATCTCTTCATTTCGGACCACACAGAATGGAGTGCTGCCGCATTGCTTTTCTACCTGAGGTGAGTACTCTCTGAACCTCTTCTTTGCGGACCGCACAGAATGGTGTGCGGCCGTATTGGCCCTGTTTGAGTGAGATTGGTCTTGTCTTGGTACTTGTGCAAGTTTCACTCCTTTTTGAGCTGGTTTTTGACACCTTGTCACATTGATGATCAAACCTGCAATCAAGCACAACTTATGAGCCTTTGGAACTATTTTGTACACATTTCTAATCAAAACTTAAGCAAGAAGGAGTGTAAAATGCATCATAATCCCTAGTTATCAACTCCCCCAAACTTAAGCTTTTTCTTGTCCTCAAGCAAACAAAATAAGACCCACCCTTTAAGAGTTAATCCAAGAAAATTCAGCCGACCTAAAGTGACCTCATCTAGCCTCAATTGAGACTAAAAATTGTCCTTAATTCAAATGAATCATTAACAACATTCACTCTTTTAAACATCATGGATTTAGTGCGACACAAGAGCATCAAGAGTTGACTCAACACATCAAAGAAACTCATTCTATTACTTTGGTCATTGTGGAACCAAAACACATCATCGATTCTCCCTAAGCAAACCTCACCTTTAAGATATTAGCACTTAGAATGAGGTTAATGGAAATACACTCATCTCTCTCAAGAAAAAGTCACAAATCCGAATCTAAGTACCATATGCTTGCCCCTTATGTGAGTTACCACTAATGTAAGCTTCATTCAATTAAGATCATATAGGGCTTTTGTGGAGACATACTGAAGGCTTTTGGTTCAGGGTAGGAAATATTTTGTCTAAGTAGGTTCCATCTTCCCTTTAGCACTTCTTTTTCTTCATTTTGGCACACATTCGCTTGACTCTTTAAGTCATTTCACTTCTTTATAAGGGGTTAGAGATACACACTATCACTCTTTCTTGTTCATTTCAAATGTTTTCTCCTTTCTCAACTTTCCACACCTTTCATTCTTTTCTTTTTTTGAATCCCTTTATTCATTTCTACTTTGAAATTTCTTTTTGTCTTTTTTCTTTTCTTTCTTTTTTCATTGCCTTCCCTTTTCTTCATTTTGTGCCTTTTTACCACTTTGTTGCAATCCTTGCCCCCCCCCCCCCCCCCCCCCNTCGGTTCTAAGAGAGGGTATATTTAGAATGGGTAAAGGCTTGTATCGTGGTTCTTGAAGGAAAAATGTTTAAGGCTCAAGAGGGTTGACTAGGGATTTACCATTGTTATGCTGTGGAAGTGTTCAAGCTATCATTTGGATCAAGGAGAGCCTATAATCATGTCTCAAGTCAAATTCCACTTAGGATTTTGCCTAGACAAATATTCAGGGCAAGTTCTAGACCAATGGCTCAGGACTTGAACTTACAATTCAAATTTTCACCACACAATCTTTGGGATTACTAAAGACACGAAGTTGGGGGCCCATAACAACTTTAGATAAGATTTGATCACACAATGGCTCTGAAAACCCACTTGATGATTATCGGCCAACACAAGAGTCTCAAGGTCACAACTTTCACCATCATACACACAACTATTTGTTTTTTACCATGGAATCAAAGACAAATGTGTTAGGCCCAAGTGAAGCTTTGCTTGAGGAACCCCTACCAACTAACTACTAAAAAGAAAAAAAGAAAAACAGACTCAAACCCTTAAGAAGATTGTTATGCCATCCATCATCGGGAAGAGCCACCTAGTTCACACAAATTTTATCTTTGAAAAGAACCTTAGCATTAAGAAAACTAAAGGCTTATTGCAAAAACTCAAAACAAGAAGCTACAAACATAAAATAAGAAGCTAAAAAATGAAAAATGCAAAAAGTAAAATGAATATGTACAAGAGGGGATTTAGACGAATATACAATAGGGATAATGTACATAAGAAGGTAACTTCATATACATACCCAAAGTAAAAAGTACAAAAAGCGCAATGAAATGCTAAAGTTATATGCATACCAAAGATAAAAAAAGAGATAAAGCATAAAATATCATCATATGTACAATCATCCAAATCCTAGTAGGGATACCCCCTCAAATGAAAGCTGGTATTGTCCTCAATGCCAACTAACCAAAATAAGCACAAAAAGAGAAGGGAGGAAAAAGAAATTATGGGTCTGCTGTCCGGATGGGATCCTAAATATGAGTCCTTGGGTCCTATGTCTTCTTGGGAAACTGTGACTGGCTCCATGTGGCCTGTGGCTCTGCTGGGACCATTGCCTGGACCTGGATCGAGTCCTGGGCTAACTCCTGGGGCTGGCTAGAGGAATCTCCCTGTGGGTCCTCCAACCGTATGACTGCGTCATCTACACGGGAAATTACCCTCCTCCTCTTGAGAGTCCTCTCTAACTATTACTCTGGCTGGGGCTGGGGCTGGGTTGGTGGTGCTGGGTCATACAATAACAAATCCAAAGGCAGCTAATCTGCCTTAAGCCTGTCAACCTCTACCCTGAGTTCTTTCACCGACTCCTTTGAAGCTCGAGTTTTTCTCATCTTCTTTGCCTCCTTTACAAGCTCCTTGAGAGCTTTCCCATATGAATCAATGGCTTCTGAGATCAATTTCTAGTTGTCTTGGATATTCTTCTGGTTGTCCAGAAGCTCCTTGAGAGTGTCATCAATGGACTGTGGGAACTGTGCAGGAGGAGGAGCTGATTGGGATGCCACTGTAGTAGTAAGGACAGACAACTTAGAGGAAGTTGTCTGCATCCACTTGTTGATTCTGAGAAGGGCCTGGCTCAAACGGTGGGCAGTCAATGGATAGTAGAGGTGGAGGATATGTCTGGAACTACCGAAGTGGATGGACCTGGCGGTATGTCCGCTGAGGTGGAAGAAGGCTGAATAGGAGCCACTACCACTACTGGCTCTTCATACTGGTCCATTGAAGCAGTGGCTTTTCCCTTGTAGTTCTTGCCTTTAGGGTTGTCATCACTCTGCATGTTGTACCATGAGAACGGTGCCTTTGCTTTCACTTTGACATCAAATTTCCGCTTCTCAACGTTTAAGTCCTTCAGATACATGGTTAAGAAGTTAGGGAAGGTGTAGGTTCTATCACCTTCACTCACTGCCTGTGTAATAACCCGAGACATTACATTCCCGATGTTAATCGGGTACCCCCGCCATAATTGATTCTACCAATACAGCCCGGTGAAGAGGGAGTAAGTTGTCGTAGGTAGTGGGGTCTAGTCTGTTGCACACGAATGTCTCCCATCCCTTAGCCTCGAAATTCAAACTTCTTCTTGAGATCTTCACTCCCGCATTCAACTAATCGTGGGTGATACCTGGGATTGCCAAGCACTGTTCCAACCAAGGATGGGCCTCCTCACCTAATTCCATCTTCTCTAGATACAGTGATTCATCCTCCTCATTGAAGCCCAAGTAGTCATTTAATGCTTTACCATCAAATAGTACTTTCCAATTCTGCACCTTGGTCACTTTGGTGCCCTTCTTGATATGGGCAGCATTGGTGTAGAATTCCTTGACCACGTGCTTGTTTGCATCCACACAGTTTCTTAAGAAGTACTCCCAGCCCACTCTCTCTCTAAACTGTCTTCTCACATTGGGGTTGTGAGGCAAGAGGTCTCTATCCACAAAACTTTGCTCCAGAATCAATTTCCTCACAGGCCACAATTCTCTGAACTTATGGTATGCCACCTCACTCACAAAATGGTCCTGCCACACCTCCGGGTTTCTAGTTCTCGCTACTCCTCGCACTTGAGGCTCACCCCCTTCTACTTCATCCAACACGGAGTCTAAAGATGCCTCACAGGAGGGCTCACACTCACTTCCCGATGAGTCGGAAGCAGCTCTATCAGCGGCCTGTATCACCTTCCCTGTTGCTTTTATTGCTTCCCGAACTTGGGGGGTCTATCATCTTTTGTTTCCCACCCTGGGAGGACTCTCCTCTTCCTGGTTATTTAGCACCCTTTCCTCTTGATTTAACCATTGTCTGCAAACAAATTCAGCCATGCTTTGTTAGTCTCAATAGACACAATGAAATTAAAAGTTTCAGTTAAAGAAATATATTGCAAACTGTTCAGTTATTGCAGAGTGCGGATGGCACAAAATGCAGTGCGGCCGCATAAAGTCCAATTTTTACCGCATAAAATTCATTGCGGTTTGCACAGAGGTAGGGTTCAGACTACCCAGTCTCTGGATTTATGCACCGCGAACCGCACAAAATGGTAATGTGGTCCACATTGAGGCACCACAGATCGCACAAAATGCAATGCGGCCGCGGTCCTCCAATGTACAGCTTGCAGAACTTTTTCATTCTGACACGCACAAACTACCATTGCAGATCGCACAGGGGCACCGCGGTCCGCACTGAACGCCCAATAGCAATACCAACCTAGGATTTATGTTTTCATCAATTTTATTCCAATTTTAAACCTATTGAAGAGTCCCTAAGTGTTGGTTTAGTCATTTAACTACCTAATCCTAATTAACACAGTATTTTAACTACCCTAAGCTACAAATTTGAAAGAAAAACGGTAAGGAAGAAGAACTAAGAAAACATAAATTTAATGAAAATAATAAAATTAAACAATTGAATAGAGACTAAATTACCAGGAGTAAGATGCTGAGATGATTATTAGGCCTTAGTAGTCAGTGATGTGCAATAGAGAGATGAACAGTGATTTTTAATGCTTTGAGAGTAAAAGGATCGAAAAGTTCAAAAGGAGGGCCTCATGTCCTATTTATAGAAAAAGTCCTGAGGCCCAGCTTACCTACCCACCGCAGACTACACAAATGCAGTGCGATCCATACCACACAGAATTATACAAGTTTGAGAAGGCAACCACTGCGGTTCACACAAAATGCTCAGCGGCCGCAGTGATCCACCGTGGACTGCAGAAAATATAATGCGTCCGCGGTGGCAAACTTCAGAGACTTGGTTTTTACATCCATTATCAGTGCGGTTTGCACTTATTTTGTGCCCCCGCACTAAGTTCTTTGCGGCCGCACGAAATGTAGTGCGGTCCGCATTGCGAAATTCAGAGATTTGAACAATTTTTTTATCCACTTTGTCCTGCACTGCATCAAATCAAAGAAAAACCCTATACTACTATTGAGTTGCATGAGAGGTCAAAGCAGCTTTTACCTGATGAGGTCGGGATCGATTTCCACAGGGAGCTAAATATTAGACTCGAGTTTCTTTCTAAAGTTGATTTGTGTATTTGTTCCTAACTGCACTTCTAAAAATTTTTTGTTTTGAATTTAATTCTAATTTTATAATACTAAAATGCTAAATTAGACCAAGTAAAGCTACGGTTAAACTATTGCAATTTGTTCAAATAGATAAAAAGCACTAGGGTAATGACTTTCTCCTAGGTGGCTAATTGATGGATTCTTGAGTCTAAGTATAGATTGTCACATTGGGGGAGTATGATATAACCATTGCACGATTATACTCACTCTATACCTCTCGGTAACTCGAGTGATTTTGCCTGAATTGACTTTCTCAAGACCAAATGGGTATACAAATTTGTGCAAGCAATCAAGGTTCAAGTCGGCTATTACTATCTCTAGGTTTAACTCTTTAATTGGGGCTATCAATCTCTTGAATACGTCTGAATTCCTTGTTGGACCAATTTTATGGATTTAGGCTCTCTTTCTCAAGAACAGCCAAAGTTTACTAGGCATAAACTAGTATTTGTAACCACTAATTCAACATTAAAACCCTAAATTAGCCCAAATACGAAACACCCAGAGACAATCAAGCATCAAAACACAAGACCCAATAATTATTCATACTAGGGTTGAGCCACAACCCTAGCTAATAGGTCTAGCTACTCATAATTTTATATGAAAACAAAGAAATAGATGATGATAAACCCATAAAATTAAATTACTAATTAAAACTTGAAGATTCAATGGTAAAACAATTGTAAAATTACTCCAAATGTCAAGAAAACCCTATTTACGAGCGCAGCTCAGCTACAGAATTTAACTGATGACCTAAAAATAGAAAAAGAAACTATTTATACTAGGCCAAAAATTTTGGATAAAAATACCCCAGCGAGGCTAGTGCATTCCGCACAAAATCGAGTGCGGCCGCACTAAGTCTCTTAGCTAAAAAATCCTGTTCTCTGAACATCGTTGCGCATCGCTGCAAGGGCTCCTATTGCGGTCCGCAAAAAATGGAATGTGGACCGCATTGGCAATAATCCTTCCATTTAACAACTCTCTAAAGTTGAGCTCTGCGGACCATACAGAACCGAGTGCGGCCGCAATGAAGTCAATGCGGACCTCACAGAATTGAGTGCGGTCTCAACACTTGGCTGCCTGGAATTTAGCACTCTCTGAATCTCTTCATTGCAGACCACACAAAATGGAGTACGGCTGTATTGCTTTTCTGCCTGAGATGAGTACTCTCTGAAACTCTTCCTTGCGGACCGCACAGAACGGTGTGCGGCCGCATTGGCCATGTTTGACTGAGCTTGGTCTTGTCTTGGTACTTGTGCAAGTTTCACTCTTTTTTGAGCTAGTTTTTGACACCTTGTCACCTTGATGATCAAACCTGCAATCAAGCACAACTTGTGAGCCTTTGGGACTTTTTTGTACACATTTCTAATCAAAATAAGAAGGAGTGTAAAATGCAGCATAATCCCTAGTTATTAGCAAGGCTTAGCCTCATGCAATATTTGAGACAAGGCTTAGTCTTATGCAAAGAGAAGGCAATGCTTAGCCTTATAAAGAGAGGGCTTAGCCTCATGCAATATTTGAGACAAGGCTTAGTCTCATGCAAAGAGAAGGCAATGCTTAGCCTTATGCAAATATGGAGGTAGGGCTTAGCCTCATGCAAGATTTGAGACAAGGCTTAGTCTCATGCAAAGAGAAAGCAGTGCTTAGCTGTATGAAAATATGGAGGCAAGGCTTAGCTTCACGCAAGGTTTGAGACAGGTCTTAGTCTCATGCAAGGAGAAGGCAATGCTTAGCCTTATACAGTGAAGAGGTAGCAAATAAGAGTATAATATTTCATAGTTGGAGATGTATTTGTGTCTGGTGGCTTGATTGATAGTGACTATGGCATGTGTATCTTTGCGAATAATTCTATTATGTTCATCATGCCTACATCCAAAGAAATATTGCAAGTTTTGTAAAGGGAGGTTGGTTCGTTCCTTTGTCTGCTGGCTTTGCTTCACTCCGCTCTGGAGGCCTTGTTTTAGTTGCCCTGGTAACACCTGGCTATTACGAAAATAGAGTTTTTGAAAATATGCATTTATTAATAAAAATAGAGTTATTTTTTAGAAAACATAGCAAAATATCAGGTAATTTTAGATGAACTAGTGATTGTAACACATTTCAGAGACATTGTAGCTTTATTGTATTAGAATTTTAAGGGCCCTCCTCAAAATTCTGCCCCAGTTTGGTAAATGATCCTCGGCTATTTTGCGTGTGACAAAACTTACTGAACCTTCTCTGGCTTTCTCAAAATTCTTCCCCAAATTCTTAACCAATTTCTGGCTGTCTCGCATATGATGGCGTTGGCTGGACTTTGCTCCGGAATTTTAAGGGTCCTCCTCAAAATTTGCCCCAGTTTCTGGTGCTGGGGGACATGAAAATTTTATTAATATACGACTGAACCCACAAGGTTTCCTATGTATCCCCTCTTAAACGGGAATCAGGTCAAGCGTAGTTCAATTACATCATATGAAGTAATGTAAATAATCTAAACATAGTATCTTTTGGTTGCGTCTGAATTGATTGGTTTCGGCCAAACTCTCCATCCGTCCATTTTTGCAAGTATGAGTACTCCTTCTGTTAGAACCCGATGAACCATGCAAGGACCTTGCCAGTTGGGAGAGAATTTCCCTTTGGCTTCATCTTGATGCGGGAAGATATTTTTTAGCACCAACTGTCCTAGTGCGAATTGCCTTGGTTTGACCCTTTTGTTGAAAGCTCTGGACATTATGTTCTGATAAAGCTGATCGTGACATACTTCCTTCATCCTTTTTTTCGTTTATAAGGGCCAGCTGCTCATAGAGGATCCTTATCCATTCTACATCATGAGTTTGGCTTCCTGTACGATCCTTAAAGAAGGAATTTCTACCTCGGATGGAATGACAGCTTCGGTACCATAAACCAGTAATTAGAGAGTTTCCCCAATTGATGTGCGGACCATAGTGCGATATACCAATAGGCAAAGGGTAACCGCTCGTTCCATTGTTTGTTGTTTTCTACCATCTTCCTTAGTATTTTCTTGATGTTCTTATTGGCAGCTTCCATAGCTCCATTCATTTGAGGCCTGAATGCTGTGAGTTTCTGTGCTTGATTTTGAAAGTTTCACACATGGCTTTCATCTGGTCACTATTGAGATTGGCGGTATTATCAGTGATAATGGACTCGAGAACCCCGAATCGACAAACAATACGATCCTTGGCAAAGTCTGCGACGATTTTCTTGGTCATGGCTTTGTAAGATGCAGTTCAACCTATTTAGTGAAATAGTCGATAGCCACCAAAATGAATCGGTACCCATTTGAAGCAGTGGGCTTGATTGGAACGATGACATCTATTCTCCGGGCAGTAAAAGGCCAAGGTGCACTTTTTGCGTTGAGCTCATTTGGTAGTACATTTATCGTGTCAGCGTGTATCTGGCACTGATGACATTTCTGCATAGATCGGATCCAATCCATTTCCACATTCATCCAAGAATATCCAGCTCTGAGTATCTTTTTGTCTAAAATAAAACCATTTATATGTGGTCCACAAGTTCCGGCATGTATCTCCTAGATCAACTTGGAAGCTTCCTATGCGTCAACACACCTTAATAACCACAGATCAAGAGCTCTTCTATACAGGGTCCCTCCGCTTTGGAATAATTAATTGGAACGGCTCCGTAGCGTGTGTTTGTGAGTATGGTTTACCTTCTCGGGATATTCTCCTCTAACTAAATATTCTTTGATGTCGTGGAACCAAGGTTTTCCATCTGTTTCTTCTTCAACAGGAGTGCAGTAAGCCGGCGGGCTATGGATTTTCACCGTGATGGGGTCGATGAAATTCTTGTCTAGATGTTGTATCATTGATGATAAGGTTGCCATGCGTCTATAAACTCATTTTGAATTTTGGGTACATGTTTGAACTGTATCATTGTGAATCTTTTCATCAATTCCTGCATGCGATGTTAGTATGCCAGTATCTTGGTATTCTTTGTGATCCATTCTCCTTGAACCTGGTGTACCAGAAGAGCCGAATCACCAATTACCAGTAGCTCTTGTATATTCATATCGATGGCCAGATTGAGCCCCATGATGCAAGCTTCGTATTCTGCCATGTTGTTGGTGCATGGAAACCTAAGCTTTGTGGATATCGGGTAATGTTGGCCTGTTTTTTATACTAAAACTGCTCTGATGCCCACTCCTTTGAAGTTCGTAGCTCCATCTAATAACATTCTCCAACAATCATAAGCTTCAGCAATGTCCTCTTCTGCGAATGATACTTCTTCATTAAGAAATTATATTTTCAAAGGTTCGTATTCTCCTCCCACTGGGTTTTTGGAAAGGTGGTCTGCAAATGCTTGTCCTTTGATCGCCTTTTGAGTTACATAGATTATGTCGAACTCACTTAACAATATCTACCATTTAGATAACTTCCTGGTTGGCATGGGCTTCTGAAAGATATACTTCAGAGGATCCATTGTGGATATGAGGTACATGGTGTAGGCACAGAATTAATGCCTCAATTTCTGGGTTGTCCAGGTCAAAGCGTAGCAAGTGCATTCCAGTTGAGAATATCGTGCTTCATAAGGTGTGAACTTCATACTCAAGTAGTATATAGCTTTCTCCTTTCTTCTTGTCTCATCACGTTGTCCCAAAACGCATCCAAAAGCTCCATGTAATACAGATAGATAGAGTAGCAAAGGTCTACCAGGTTCTGGCTGGACTAGGAATAGTGGTGTGCATAGATATTCCTTGATTTTGTCAAAATCCTTCTGACAATCTTCGGTCCAACTCGTTTCATCATCTTTTCTCAACATCTTGAAGATGGGTTCACATAAAACTGTGGATTGTGCTATGAAGCGGTTGATATAGTTGAGATGCCCTAGGAAGCTCATTACGTCCTTCTTGCTCTTTGATGGAGGTAACTCTTGAATAGCCTTAAATTTGGATGGGTCCAGCTCGATTCCTCGATGGCTGACAATGAATCCCAACAACTTCCCTGCGAGAACCCAGAATGCACATTTTACAGGGTTCAGTTTTAGATTGTACCTCCTTAACTTATCAAAGAACTTTCTCAAGTCTGCTATATGATCCGTGGCCCTCTTGGATTTGATAATGATGTCATCAACATACACCTCTATTTCCTTGTGTATCATATCATGGAAGATGGTTTTCATGGCTCTCATGTAAGTAGACTCAGCGTTCTTTAGACCAAAATGGCATCATCTTGTAGAAGTATACCCCCTACGGTGTGATGAAAGCAATTTGTTTTGCGTCTTCTTCATCCATCCAAATCTGGTGATCACCCGCGAAGCAATCTACAAAGGATTAGATTTCATGCTTGGTGCAATTGTCAATCAGGATATGTATATTTGGCAGTGGAAAGTCATCCTTAGGACTTGCTCTATTTAAATCTCGATAGTCAACACATATTCTAACTTTCTCATCTTGCTTCAGAACTGGTACAATATTGGCTAGCCAGGTTGGGTACTCAACTACCCTGAGGAGTTTGGCTTTGATCTACTTAGTGACTTCCTCCTTGATTTTTAGGCTCATGTCTGGTTTGAACTTTCTCAGTTTCTTCTTTATTGGTGGACACATTGGATTGGTAGGCAACTAGTGAGCCACTATGGATGTGCTCAGACCGGTCATGTCATCATATGACCATGCAAATATATCCTCATATTCCTTCAAGAAACGAATGTACTCTTCCTTATCTAACGGTGAATTTTGAATGCTTAAGCGACTTTCCTTGATGGTTTCACCGTCTCACAAATTTATTGATTCAGTCTCTTCCAGATTGGACTTAGGTTTATTCTCAAAGTCTCAACTTCTCTGACAACTTCCTCAGGTATTTCATCCTCTTCTTCCGAGTCACTATCTTTATGTTGCGTTGTCTCATTACATGTCACAGTCATCGGTTCATCAGGAAAAGTAATAATAATGATGTAGAAAGAAAATGTGAAAGATAACAATGAATAATAAATAGCAATGCATGAATTAAATTTTGAAAATATCCAAAACAAGTACGGCTCGATGAATCGAGCAATTATTTTAAAATGAAAAGTGTCTTTAAAAAAAATTACTAAAAACATGGCTATAGAAATAAATTAGGCTAAATGCCAAGCTACACAAGGACTCGGTGGGCCCGGGATGGTGTGGCAGTCCAATTCCTGAGGATAGCCCCCTTCTCTACGGTCTGAATGGTGAGGCCTTCTTCCTCCTCCTCCTCCTAAATTATCACACTGCAATCCATATCCTCGTCCTCTAGGAACAAATTCCTCAGACCAGCTAAGGCTTCTTCCTCTACAGTTCCCCATATTGTATCAGCCTGGTGAAAAATCTGACCCAGATGTGGCACTGATTGCTCAGAGGGTAATAAGCACCGTGCCATAGAGGAGACCAATCATTGTATTCCTTCCAGGTGTATGGGTATACCAGCCCGAAGGTTGTGCCATGGCGTTTAAAATGTACCGGCTTGGTATGCCATGGAATTCCTTTCCAAGCCCTTTGTTGGGTTCATACCCATACCATGCTAGTATGCTTTCTATTTTTTTACTCCACCACTTTTCTTTTTCAACTGCATTGACATGTTCAATGTGGTGATAAGTTTCCCCTCCTAGCCTTCTTCTATTCTCGATAATCAGGATAGTTTGACTGGTGTAAATGGGGTTACTCCCATCTCCGTGAATGAGCACCTCCTAATGGTTCCATTTGAACTTCATGGCCTGGTATAGTGTGGAAGCGAAAGCCCCAGCGGCATGTATCCAAGGTCGACCCAACATAATATTGTATGTAGTTGATATGTCAAGCACTTGGAATTCAACATCAAACCAAGTTGGCCCCATCTGTAGGCAAAGGTTAATCTCCCCAATCGTGGCCCTTTGTGACCCATCAAAGGATTTCACGTTCATTCTTCCTGCCCGTATCTCATGGAAACGTTTGCCCAACCTTTTTAGAGTAGTCAATGGACAAATATTGAGGCTTGAACCTCCATCTATTAGGACCCTGGCAATGAATTTGTCCTTACACTGTACTATGATATGTTGTGCCCGCTTGTGGCTTAACCCTTTAGGTGGTAATTCATCCTCGTGGAAGGTGATCTTATGACTCTCTAGCACTTGCCTACCATGTTGGCCATTGCTCCGCATGTGATATTTTTAGGCACATAAGCCTCATTCAACACCTTCATCAAAGCATTCTTGTGTGCCTCCGAATTTTGAAATAGTGATAGGATCAAGATCTAGGCAGGGATCTTGTTTAAATGATCGACGATGGAGTATTCCCTCATCTCTACTTTCTTCCAAATATCTTCTGGTCCAGTTTCAATGACAATTTTCTTAGTAGCAGCCTCCTTGCTCGATCCTCCCAAATGTCCGGGTGTGTAGATACTTCCCGTCTGGTCATTCCTTAGCATTCTTGTGTGCCTCCGAATTTTGAAATAGTGATAGGATCAAGATCTAGGCATGAATCTTGTTTAAATGATTGACAATGGAGTATTCCCTTATCTGTACTTTCTTCCAAATATCACCTGGTCCAGTTTCAATGACAATTTTCTTAGTAGCAGCCTCCTTGCTCGATCCTCCCAAATGTCCGGGTGTGTAGATACTTCCCGTCTGGTCATTCCTTAGCATTCTTGTGTGCCTCCGAATTTTGAAATAGTGATAGGATCAAGATCTAGGCATGAATCTTGTTTAAATGATTGACAATGGAGTATTCCCTTATCTGTACTTTCTTCCAAATATCACCTGGTCCAGTTTCAATGACAATTTTCTTAGTAGCAGCCTCCTTGCTCGATCCTCCCAAATGTCCGGGTGTGTAGATACTTCCAGTCTGGTCATTCCTTGTACGGCAATATATTCTTCCATTTTTGCTTTTCCTTTTTAGCTGGCTTCAGTAACATAATCCCAAGGTATAGCCTTGGAAATGAAAGGAGGTGTGGTTGCTACTGTCACTGTGAAAGGTGCGTCTACTTCTACCTCAAATGGAACAGGTGTGGTTGTAGGTGGAACTACCTCTACCTCAATTGGAACCGAAGTGGTTGCATCAACCTATACTGATGGCTGCGTTTGTACCACAATAGGAGTGAGTGTGATTGTAGGTTTAAATTTATCGCCTTCTCAAATAAGCCCGATTGACCCCTCAAGATCCGATTCTTCATTTGTCTCTATCACATGTACCCCATCACCCTTATGATTTTGGAAAGGATTATTGCAGACGTTGGGCGCAATTGCAGACGTTGGGCGCAACTTCCTTTGCATGTATTACCTTGTTATCAATCAATATCTGGATCTTATATTTCAATGTTCAGCACTCGTCAATGGTGTCCCCATTTATACGAAAATGATATGCACAGGTTTTGTTTGGGTTGACCTATTGAGATGAGCTCTCCATTGCCACTGCAGGAATAGGGGTGACATAACCATTGGCTTTCAATCTTTTGTATAGATGGTCGATGGGTTCGACAATAGTAGTGTATTATCTGGGTGGTTTGTGATCAAAGTTAGGTCAGGGTTTCTAGTAATTTGGACGAGTTGGAGGTGAATGATAGTAGGTTGGTTGGGTGTTATAAGTATAATAGATGGTGGAGGGTTGAGAATATTTGGGAGATGAGGGTCGGTATGTAGGTGGAGGTGTTTGGTATGTTTGTGGAGGTGTTTCATATGTGAGCGGAGATTTTGGGCCTTGAGCCACCATTACTGCCCGCACTTCTTTCTTCTTTAATATGCCACCTGATTGTAATTCTTTTTTTGTGGCCTACAGTGCCTCGAAGTTTGTCACCATCCCACTTTTGATACCCTCTTCAATCCTCTCTCCGAGTTTGATGATATAGGAGAACTTGTGATTCTCAATGACCATTAGCCTTTCATAATACTGTGAGCCATGTGCCCTGACAAATAACTTGTTCATTTTTTCTTCTTCTAATACTGGTCTGACCTTGGCTGCTTCCGACCTCCACCAAGTAGCATACTCGTGGAAAGTCTCAGTTGGCTTCTTCTTTAAGTTTAGGATGTAGAAGACATCTGGTGCATTTTCCATATTGAACCTGAATCGGCCCATAAATTTTGACGCCATGCTCACCCATTTGGCCCACTTCTTAAGATTCTAGCTTATGTACTAGGACAAGGCATCTCCGGTAAGACTCCTCATGAAGAGCTTCATTCGGATCTTTTCATCTTTTCCGACCCCCATGAGCTTGTCACAGGAAGTTCTCAAATGAACCTTGGGATCACATGTTCCATCAAACATTTTGAACTTGGGAGGTTTGTAACCCTCCGGCAGTTCCACGTCTGGTTGTATGCACAGATCCTCATAATTAAGAACTTATATCCATTTACCTCCCTCGATACCCTGAACTCAACTTGTTAATTTCTTGAGTTCCTCATCCATGTTCTTCATGAGCAGGTCCTTCTCAACGAATTCTGGTGTATAGGAGATTGGTTTAGTAGAGTGAGGAATGGTTTCCACGTATATGGGGTTGTGCTAGGGATTTGGGTGTAGTGGTGGTCGTTGGTTGAGTTTTGAGGATCGGGAATAGGTTGCGGTATGTTCTGAGGAGTTTAATAGGTAGTGGTTTGTGGGTACTAGGTCGGTTGATGATGGTGTTGTGGGGGAGTTACTATCGGTAAAGGATTGGGATTTTGAGGTGGAGTTGCATATTAGTGGGGTGCGAGAGGATTTTGTGGATGCTAGTTTGGTGTATTTTGGGGAGGTGCTGGGTTTTTGTTATTTTTTTGTTGATGTCGGGACATTCAGGGTAAGGGAGAGGTTTGCTAAGTTGTGGACCTGCTCAAGTTCTCCCTATAACTCCAGTATCTTTTGTTCCAATCGCAAAACCAAGTCATTTGTTTCCGAAGTGCTCCGACCGTCTGATGTTTTTGCATTCTCAGCGTTTTCCTTTCGAATACCACTTAAGTCATCCATCTTAGCTTTTCCTCTACTTTTCGTATTACTTAGAGCAGGAGGAGGTGGATGGCCTCTAGATCTGGTGTGATATGCTTATGATGCCAGAATGTGCGAACCAACCCAAGGGGATGGGAATAATAAAGAATAAAGAAAAATAAAAGGTAAACAAGTCAGTAAGGATTCGGAAAAGTTTGCGGTATTTAAACATATATTTTAGAAATATAAATTCGCGTCGTAATTTGGAAGCCTCATTATGCCCGAGGTACGCCTAGCGACAAATAGATTTGGAGAAATTCAGTGCCAATAATTGCCTCATTTCATTAATGTAAAGATAGACGACCCAAACACTAAATAAGATAAGTCACTAATGGCACTTGGCCTTATTACATTTGAAAAGCAAGTAAATCTAATATACTTGGTCCCAGAAGGACCTTCTTCAGGTTGGATGCTCTTGTCGATCAGATCCCCCAGTTCATGCAGTTTCAGCAGTAAGAATGCCCTTTCCAAATGTCCTCCTTCGTTTCCCTCAGTGTTCTGGCAATTGGTGACTCTCTTCCTTATTTTCCCCTCCAATTTCATTAGACTATACTCCAGATATTCCAGCCTTTCACTGGATTTAACATCCCTCTCTTTCCACTCCTTGATCATTTCCATATCGGCCTTATATTACTCCATATGCTCGGCTTCAGACTCGCGGAATCTTTTGAGTTTGTTATACTTCACCTGTGCTTCAGCAACTTTGTCTATGACCCTGTTTCTTGGCCCAACCCTTGGCTCGAATATTCCCCCTATGTTATTATCCAACCATGAGGGATAGAAGTACGCATGACCAGTATGATATCGATATGGCTCGATTGTATCCTTTTCCATGATAACCTTCAAGTGACACATGTGTTGCGCTTAATTTTTGTATGGAACGGTGTCATCTTGAAAATTAACTATGAAGTGACTCATTTTAGCGACTCGTGGTATGACCTACCTCCAGCCTGCTTGTCTCATAACCCTGAGGGGAGCATAAGGGTGTATGCCCCTTAACCCGATTAGTACCAAGTGTGGAGCATCCCTAGATCTGATGATGAACTCGTCGGTAGGGAACCACTCGAACATCCATTGAACCTCATCCTCGATCAGATTGTTAAAAAATTGCACAAATTCTACAGCATTTCCAGGTTGAGAAAACATGTCTGGGATATAGGTCATCTTCTTAGGGTAATGGAAAGCTATGTGATTATTCCACGGCCTTTGCGGGAACTCTTAGTGGTATTGACATCTTTGGAGATTTCTAACAATCAAACCTGTAACAGCAAATTGCATCCCTCGAAGTATATGTACCCTTTCTGACAGCGCTCCAAGTACATATCTACAATGATCATAAGGACAATAGTCTGCCCCCCGATCCCTTCCATCAAAGTTTTGGCCACCATGACCAGTCTGGTATGGATATGTCCCTTTTGATCGGGAACACTAGCATGCCCAAGAAACACACGACAAACACAAAGACCCTGCGATGAATCCACCCCAAGGAGATGATGGAGAATTCATCATCAAAAATACGGTAAGACCTGTCGTGATTGTATCGTTCATAGAGGAAGTCGAAGGGTATGTAGGAGTTTTTCAGGTACTCCAAGTCATCATTTTTCTTCAACCCCATTATCTTAAGAAATGCTCTAGTTGTGCGATTCTCAGGTGCTAATAAACCAGGGCTATCTCAAGGTAGCCCAGTAAATCCCCCTATTTCTTCCAAGAAATGGGTCATTTCTATGTCTCTAAAGCAGAACACAGCCCTTTCTTTGTCCCAGAACATGGTAGCAGCATTGATCAACATTTTGTTTGGTTGAAGATCCAATAAGGAAGGAAAATTTCCTAAGACCCTTTTCACATGATTTTGTCACTTGACGGAAGATCTCTCCACCAATCTAGCAATGGTGATGGTATGTTACTGACCAAGACGAACCTGGGGATTTCGTGCCTCATTTTCTGCAAAACAAAATATAGTCAGGCCCTTTTCCCCTCCAGGTTCATCTATTTATACAACAATGATTAGCACATTGGCACTTATTTATCCAAAATAAATGCACATAGTCGTCGTTGCATCCGTTGGGATTATGGAAAACCCGATGGACTTTTGGATGAGGCTTGTCTTAAAGGGCCATTATGTGGACAACATATTAATCCGGCTAAGTTGACATGATGCATGCACAATTAATTAGAGTAAGGTTGCTATAGAGGTCTATACTGGGACCCTCAAGCGGACAACTTGAGGGGGAAAGGCACGGAATCGTCGATTGTACCGCTGATCGACTAGTTTTACCGCAAATACAACTTTCCACATTTAGTGGGTGATATATATATATATATATATATATATATATATATATATATATATATATATATA